>ML742131.1:0-79946 GCA_009193465.1 Aspergillus avenaceus | reverse complement strand
TTCTCTCTCTCTTTTCTAAATCTTTTAATTTTGCCTTATTTTTATTTTTATTATCATTTTTATTTTTACTATTTTTTCTTATTCTGGAGCATTTAATAATTTTTCCACTCTTTCTCTTGCATCTTGAATGTTCAAAAGAAAAGACAAAAAAAAAAAAATAGGTTTCAGAAATATCTCCAGATAAACTTTTGCCATCGTCAAGTAGCATTACCGCCTATTCGGCAATCTTGACTTCCAATCCATTGAATCCCTTGCTTAAACCGTTACCATATCTTCAACTTTGACTGGGTGACAGACCGTCAAGTGAAGGGTCCACGGGAAATTTCCTGGTTTTACTGTACTTTTCTTAGAGGAGGAAAAAAAAAACGGGCAGACTGCAGCGCGCTAGCGGTTTGTTTTTCTTCTTTTCTGCTCTTGGAGTACTTTTCCTTTTTACATATTCTACTTTGACCTTCGATTGCTGCAAGTGTAAGTCTTGAATTCTCATTCGAGTTCTTCGGGGTTTCCTTGTCAAATCCCTACCTTTTACCCTTTGGACGCTAGCATTGTCGTTTTTCTTTCTCTTATCTATCATTCCTAGCCTTCTTATAGTTAACCCTTTCTCACCCTACATTTCTGTCATTTTGACACTTTATTTTATTTATTTTTATTCTATTAATGTTTTTTATTTTCTTTTTCTCTTTTTGTTGTTTGTCTTTCTGACTTTGACTTCATCTCTTGCTTTCACCCCTACATCTGATTATCATTTTCTTTCATATTCAGCTTTTCGTTTCTCTTCATTTCGTGCAGCATCTTTTTTTTTTCCCTTTTACATCTGAAGTTGGTTCCTCCCGCTTCACCAACAAAACCCTACTTACATGGTGCATCTTCCCGGCCCGAAAGAGAAAGTAAAAGATAAATTTTTTTAAAAAAAAAAGGAAAAAAGAAAAGAAAACAAGGGAGAAAATCAATTCGCTAATACTGGTTTTTTCAATCTTCAGTTGTCCATCATGACAGTTGCTGCACCACCGGTGGCACCCGTTCACGAAAATGGTCTTAACGGAAATGCCCCCGGGCACCACCATGTCAACATGAGCTTGCCACGTTTTCATCCAATCGCAATGAACCCGAGTCAGCCAGTGCACCCCGAACAGATGATTCCGAATCACTCGCATTTCCGCCCTTTCCCTCCACCTCCTATGCAAGAGCCAGGCCCTCCAGGCCCAGCTCCTCATCCTTCTCATATAGACCAGATTGATGCTCGCTTGAGGCAATTGGAACATGAAGAAGCGGCTCGTATGGCTGCTCGTAGTCACCTTCTTGCTATCCGAAAGCGAGAGGATGAAGAATTCCGTAGGATGACTGAGAGTGCCGAAGCCGAAGAAGAGGTATGCTATAATACGTTGCAATTGATTCAATTACCCTCTAGACAACAACTCTGACCTGAGCCATTTTGTCCCTTGCAATAGGAGCTTCGTAGGCAACGGAAACGTCTGAAGCGGGAGTCAATGGGATTAGGGTATAATGCAAGCATGGACTCTCCGCCACTTCGTCCGACGCCGCCACGTCGACTGTCTGAGACCAATGCAGCTACCACCCTTGCATTCTTCAAGCAGCAAAGTCCTCCCGAACCTCGTCCGATTCCTCCACCGCCTGTTCAAGCACCGCCGCCTCATCCTCCCCCTCAGCACATTCCTCATGACCCTACCGCTGGCACAATCCGCCGGAAACAAAAATATACCATTAAGAATGTCGAGGCTTGGGGGGAACGACATGGGCGACCTGCAGCGCACGACCCGTCCGGACGTGCGTTATGGAAGCGGCCATCCGATGGTAGTCTGGTTTATTTAACATGCCCGGTGTCTGGCTGTGGGAAGGCGGACTTTGTGACTCTCCATGGGTTTATGTGCCACTTGACGAAGAAGCACAAGGACCGCAGTCTGGGGAGCCAATCGAGGGCCTTGGAAGTTTGCGGAATCGTTTACGACCCTAACGCCCCCCTTCCGCCAGTGGCCACTGTACAGCGTGCATCTACAGAAGAGAGTCGCGGTGACTCGGCCCCTACAGATCCGGAAGGTTACGCACAAGAAATTGAGTACTCGTCTGGCTCAGAAGACGAGGACATGCGAAAGCACCCGGTGAAGGCGGAGGCGGCGGATCGGACGTTACCTGCACCACCGGTCCCTTACCATCATCCAGACGAACCTTCAAAAGCACGGAAACTTAATAATTCTACAAAACAGTCCATTTCATCAATCATTGACCGGGATCCTGAAGACGATCCTCGAGAGCGGCTAGCTTCGATCCCCCCTCGCCCTATTGAACCAATGGCACGAATGTCGCCGGATCCCAATCCACCTATTCGTGAGATTGATATGCTCCGACATGATGAACGGAATCATGATCACATTGAGCCGAAAGAACTTGCCGAAAACAAATAATATCTTCAATTATATTATTTAATGCGGTCTATTGCGCCACACTACGCAGATCTTGCATTTGCATTCTCCAAGCATGCTTCAGCTCTTTTTCTGACTAGTTTGCAGCTGCGTGAATACCCATTTATTTATGCATCCTGGGTGGCTTTCTCATGTGTTGTTATATTTCTTTTTTTTTTTTTCTCCCATCAGTAATTTAGTTTTTTTTTTTTTTTTTTTTTTTTTTTTTTTTTTTTTTTTTTTTTTTTTTTTTCTTTTTTTTTCTTTTTTTTTTTTTCTCCTTGTTCCCCCTCACTGAATTGCATTCGATGAAGTAACCGGCGGTTAAATCAAACTGCGCTCAAGTTCAAACACGTGGGAATGTGGTCGTCAACTACTCAACAGATGCGAAGTGCATCTAATTGTTCCGAATTCCTCATGGAGCATTGGCTTCCGGATGACAGCGTGGTGAGGCTCTCCCGGTCTGGAGGATTTTGATCCAATCATTTGTCTCAATGGGAGCAGTAGAGTCATCGACATGATGATTTCCTCTACCCCTATAATCTTGCACCACGAGATCACTTGTGCAGCGAAACAGCCACTTGTCTTACACCAGACCAAATTTCGCACATAACACCACTTTTTTTTAAAAAAAAAAAAAAAAAAAAAAAAAAAATACTGAAAAAAAAAAAAAAAAAGAAAAAAAAGAAAAGAAAAGAAACGTTTTTAAAAATCAAAATAAGAATTCGGAAAAGGGGGGATGGAATGGATGATGTATGGTCCATCCGAAGAACCCCCGGCTGGTCGACGCTAAAATGGATTTTTTGTCGACCGCTGCAGGGGCGGCGGTTCGCCAAAAAGTGCTGGAGCGCGTCTTTCCACTGAATGACGATCATTTTCCGCTGGCTCGGTCTTCGTCGCTATTGAGGCTCTGCATCGTCCATTCAGCATCGCCGATCGTCATCCATCTGCTGCTCCTTTGCCCGACTCTGCGCGCGCCCCGGTCAAGGCCATTATTCTGCCCGAAGATCTCCAGCTGAAATATAAAGCGTGATCACCCGCAAACTATGTTACTTCGAAATTTCGTTTGCATTGTTACCCAACCGGAAAACCTGTTGTTATATCCAGCGGACTTTCTGGAGCCTGCAAACAATGGAAAACTCTCACTCTTACCCCGATCTTCAACAACTTACCGACCCTTCCATCCAGGACTATGAACTTTTTCCTGACCCCCATTCTCTTTCCGACCCTGTGATTCATCAGCGCACGTCTCAGATCCAACAGCAGCTGTCCCTCGGCGAATTCGCGACGAAGCCTCCATGGTATCCCTCATCCATGTCGCTGTCTGAGCCGTCGCTGTGTTTGGGCTCGGCGAGCTCACAGCCGGGCATGGCCATTAAACCCCGTCCCATCATGTCTGACATCCCTTCACCCCTGAGTGGCCATTCAATCTCCCCAAGGCTTGAAACCGTCCGGGATAATAATTACAGCTGGTGGAATATGGGATGCTACATGTCACCGCCCCCCAGCTGCGCCGATACCATGCTACCATCAACAGACTATTGGCCCCCTGCTTCACCAAGTACTCAAGTCAATGCCGAATATTCTGTCGCACCGTCACAGATTGTTCAAGGATATCCGGCCCCGATGCCCATCACCGAACTTGAATTGGAACTGGAGCCTGAGACAGGAAGTGAGCCGCTCTGTGAAAGCGACTGTTATTCCCACCAGGACAGCGACTCTAGTGTGATAAACAACGCATCGGGATACGCGCCCTCCGAAATCGACAATGCTCAAGAATCTATTGTCACTCTCACACAGAACAAGCCATCCACACACACCCCTCGTCGGAAGAGGGGACCTCGTTCAAAGAATGGCGTCCGGAAACCCACCACGAAAAATCAAACCACTGCTGCTTTACCCACCCGTACACGACTCCCCGCACGTGCAAACAGTTCCAAAGCGAAGCCCCCGAAAAGGCATCGGCCCCAACGAACTTTCATCTGCAGTTTCGCCCGCTACGGGTGCACTAGCTCCTTCGCTTCCAAAAACGAATGGAAACGCCATGAGATCTCACAACATGTTCAGCTGGGCTTCTACCGCTGTGATGTGGGCCAGTGCAACATTAACAACCTCAGCAATGGCAGGGCTTCAAGCTCCACAAATGACTTCAACCGCAAAGATCTCTTCGTTCAGCACCAGCGTCGCATGCACTCGCCCTGGCCTAAATACAATTCAGCTAGTGACGACCAAAAACGACAATTTAACTCGACTCTTGAACACGTTCATAACCGATGCTGGCACGAACAACGCCAGGCGCCCCCTCGAAGCCGATGTGGCTTCTGCGGACTCGATTTCTCTGGCCCCGACAGCTGGAACAAGCGGATGGAACACGTCGGCCGCCACTTTGAGAAAAGCGATGTGCCGCTGGATGCGGAGGATGAGGATATCGCCTTGCGCGACTGGGCCGTCGACGAGGGCATACTGTGCTGGGCAGATGGGAAGTGGAAGCTGGTCTCTCTCTGTGAGAAATAGTTTTTTTTTTTCCTCGTTCATCTTGTCCTTTCTCCTTTTCGTGATTCTTCTGGCATACATCTCATGTATTGCCCTTTACCCTAATTCTTTAATCGCACTCGATGCATGGTAATGATTTACGACCGATATCCTGTATTTGTTACGTTCTGTTTGGTTTCATTTTTTTTTTTTTTTTTTGTGGTTATTGGCTTGGATATGGTATGGTACGTTATGCAGAATACCCGTGGGCAATTGGACATGAATGCATCCGATAAATATTTCTTATTGATCCGGTAACAATCCGCGGATTCCTACGTAGTTGATAATATCGCACTACCCGTATCTATATTCAACGTGCGCATCACGCAACACTTGTCCCCCGGGGCTGCAGTCGAAGCGCTTACCCCAACTGCCTTTGACTCTTTCTAAACCCCATAACTGCATTGCTTCCATCACCAATCATCACTACAAGTATCGTTTAATTCTACAAAACAACATTTTCCATCTATAATTAAATGGTCCTATCATGCACAGGTATAATTTCATTACCAGAAGCCTCTGCATTCGCATAATAGTACAGGAAAACCTATTTCAATAGGGGAAACCTATACCAAGGCCCGGGTGGCTTGTCGCGAGTCACGGCTGTTGTCGCGTGCTGATAGTAAGGAGTGTCAGGAAACATCTGCTATCATGGCCATGCCTCTTACATCTCTGGGGGCTTCCCAAGCCAATGTCGGCGATCGGAAGGGTTTTCTAGGGTCAGGTTAGCTCACATCATGAATGGAGGATCGCTTGACTAACATCGCGTTTAACACTATCGGCAGCATATCGGTCAGCTCTAATGAGTCTTTTTGAGGGATTTTTCGAGTGCGGCTGAACACATACCCTCGACTGTTGATATTTCACGTTAGTTGAATCATGCCATGTCAACAATCTTTAGTATGATTTGACCACTTACTCCCTTTGGATCTCGGTCAGTCTTGGCCTCTGGACTATGGTTCAGTTGAATCACTCACACACTTCACACCCAAAGCTCATCAGTCCTATGCTTCTTAACATACCTATTCCGGGATCAAATACTTACATACTGTTTCAACTAGAGTTAGTCTTGTTGCATCCTTCATATTGGCACATCACTCGATCACTTACCTCCTGTCCACGCCCAATTCATTTAGTTCTGTCCCTTCAGCCCAGCAAGAACTCGAAGAGGGCTCGCTTACCTCCTATCCGTATTCCTTCCGGTCAGTTCTGTAATCTTGAGCCAGCTCTTATACTAAGATGTATCACTCACTTGCTTTTAAATCCCGAATGAATCAGCTTCTCAACCTTTTCCTTTCAGATTTTTAAAATTCACTTACATCCTGTTTGACTATAATCAGCCCTTCATAATTTTAAGTATTTTTCCTGAATAATTTGATCACTCACAATCTGCTCACCAGGTTTAATTAACCTTCTCACTCTCTTCTCATATTAGGTTTGAAGTATAGATCAACTCACCCCCTGTTTCGCCAGAATCAGTGTATACCTTCCAACCGTCAGTTTCGAGAAAACCGATCACTCACCGGCTACTCAGTTCCATGTCAATCATGTATCACTTCGTCAATCGATTCATCAAATCCCGGCATATGACTTACGTACTGTTCATCAGTTTGGTTAGTCACTCGTCTGTTTCCAGCCAGCTTGTTCCTGAGAATCAACCACTTACATCCTAGTCATATAATTAGGATCGTGTATCTTTTCAACCAAGTAGGGATCGATCACTTACATCCTATCCACATCCGATCGAATTAGCCCTGCGCTCTGTTCTTTGGTCATCGATCGCAGAAATATAGCTTACCTGTCTCTTAAACTGTAAAGGTTGTTAGCATTACCCTTTTCTGAACTACGGACCAGTATAGCTCTAATTCACGTACATGTTTGTCTTGTTCATTCAAGTTATCCGGTTCACCCTGCCCTACCCCATTTTGGCGACCGTTCACAGTTCCCGCTACCGCAAAGGTAGCAAAGAAAAGGGCAGAAATAATGGTGAAGACCTTCATTTCGTCAGGTTTTGTGTTCGAGGTACTGCTAACGAGATAATATAGAAAGGCGATGTTCTGAAATATGAAGTAAGAAAAAGGATGAATGCTGTTGGTAAGGTCTTTCTGGCGGCAGCGGGAGACTATTATATCGTGCAATGGGCTCCAAAGTCCGCGCAATGAAACCAAACTTGTGACTAAATAGCGGAAGCAAGGGATTCAATTCGGTGAAGAGCTGCAGTGATGAGATATGTCAGTATGGATGTTCAATGTACTGTCATTGGAGGGCGGGAGATCTCGGGAACCAATCGCATACATCAACTGCAAGGGTGTATCTGCAGAAATGGTGAGCCCTAGGTGGCAGTGGAACTGTATGTATTCTCGACGCACACAAGAATGATTGAATTAACACTGAATATGATGGTAGACATTCTAATGTTAGCATGTCCCTTCTAATTCTGAGTGTTATAGATAACCGAGTATGACAGTTAGATGGAGGTGCGATTATTGCGGTAGTTGATCAACGGGTTATTAAGTTAATGCAAAGGGATGCAAGGTATAACTTCTACATGCAGATGAGGACTGCGATGCATCATAATGCACAAGCCACACGTTCAAGTTGACCAATAGACAAGCAAGTCAAGGATTTACCTTGCAGAGATATAACCTAGGCTAAGTGAAGATCTACAATCACAAACTAAAGACCCGCTATACTACTGAGGTAAATAGGTCGCGCAACTAGGGCTACTTCCAATTGCCTCAAGAGATAATGAATTACCATGACCAAATAACAGTAAAAAGACTCACACCCGCATATTCCAGGCAATCTATCCACCCCGCAAAGCAAAAGCCAAACACGAACACCTATCTACACAATATTCCAATCCTGAACCTCGTCTTCAATCCGCACCACAGGAGGATTCAATCTCCCATCCACCCAAATCTCCCCTTTCACAGCGCCCCCTTTAGTCTCACCCGACACAGTTATGATACTACTAAGTTTCTCCCCGTGCATCAGCATAATCTCCCTGATCCTGTTCACCTCATCCCGCATCACCGTCCCCAATCGATTCCTAAGCGACACAATAACACACAATTTAGGGCGATCGCACGTCCAAAAGCGCGAATCGCGGAGGACAGCGAAAAGCCCGTTCATTTCCCGGTCTATACGGGCCATCCGGACAGTCGTGGGCCTTGTTGCCGGCTGCGCGGCAAAGTTGCATAGCGCCGCCCCGTCTCGGGAGATTATCAAGAGGATGTGGTTGCGGACTATCTGACGGGCGCCGAGGACCCGCTCGTTGGGTCTGAGTTCAGGACCCCGGAAGTACATCAGGCGGCTGGTGTTCGAAGCCACGAATGTAATTGTCCTGGCTGCGCGCTCGAGGTCGCAGAGGGAGAGTGCCATTTTGAAAAGCTGATAGAACACTAACTATGGAAGTTAGCCATTGAGACATGTACCCTAGTATGAGCAATACATTATATGCAGCGATGCGCTTCAAATTTCTGCTCCGGCACACTGTACATAAACCTACAGGGCTCTTCTGGCATGGCCCAACAGGGTCTTTATATAGAGCTACCTCGACGAGAGAAGTGTGAATGGACGTCGAATGTCTACATCTTGCCTCGTGGAGCTTTCCGATAGCAAACCCTAGATTACATCGTGGATTGTTTGAATGGGAGGAACGAATCGGGGTTTTGCGTAGTATGAGTTGTAGGTTTGTGTGTGCCTCAACCACGGCTACTTGAATGTTATACTTGCCTTGTTTATTCTGGAATATCAAATTGTCATATGCGGTTCTTATTCAGGCTGGAATTGCGGTAAGTTAGCACATAGATCCTGTCCTGTGTGACTGTGTTCTGCTCTATATTTATTGTATAGCTTGTTTGCACAGCTGGACCTGGTGATGTGCCATTGACTAATCCAGATGTACCAGTAGATTAAGGTAGTTATATCAAAGCCAAATTTAAGAGCCAGCATCTTGACAATGGTAGAGCACGAGTCTTCTCATTGATACTTATTTGCACAATACATCGATACACAGCTTAAAAGAAAAATAGAATAGAATAGAATTGAATAAAAAAACAGAGATAGCAATCTGCAAAAGTTTCACCTCGACGGAAATAGGATACAATCTACTCATCCACAAAGGCGTTGTCAATTGGTCCAAATTCTCAGACATGACATACTTGGTATCTTTGCCCCCTTTCATACTATCTAGGGGATATTCATCTCGGACCCTCAGGCCACTTAACCAAAACACCAGCTGACGCAAGCGAACCCTTCCAACATGTCACTCGTGAATACTACACCCTAAACTAGAAGTCTGTCCAAGCTTAGAGCGTTACTAACTAGTGTAGTAAGCCTTATTATCGAAGGTCGAGTGAATATCGGCAATATAAAGGATGGGGAAGAAGGTTGCAGCGCCAAAGTCGCTATTCAAGAAACCCCCCATCGAAAAGAGATTCCCCGATAATGAAAAGCATCAGATACATCTCAACCGGGCATCTCAAATGCCGGGCATGACGTTACTCCAAGCCCTCACACTGGACTGGTCGTCGTACCAACCCCTATCGCAGGGCGCAGTCGCCGTGCGAAAATACGAATCCTCCTATGTTGCTCTTCAATCTTAAGGAAACAGTGAGGAGAAGATCCCTATGGAAATGCAGGCCATAGTTTTTGATCTTTAGTGTGTATCGTGGCTTCCCTGATTGTTTTGTTGACAATGTACCCCCAAGTGCAACAAGCAACTGAAGCGTTGCTACGTATCCACAACATGCAACAGTGATGAAGGCTTGATTCAAGCTCTTTATTCTGTTCAACCATACATGATATTTAGCTCCATCATTATATTTCTACTTACATTATTACTCTTACTCCAGAGGACGGAGCAACTTGTGAAAAATGAGAGTAGATGAGATCCGCCTAGCCAAGAATGAAAGACTTAATGAAGAATGGCTGGGTCGATTCCAAGCAGCAGAGCCACAGGTAAGGAACCTGGCTAGTCGCTACCGGGGGCGCGATGATTGCTTTGTGGTGTCCATACACTACGGCACCTACAATGCTGGTTACCGTCTACGCTGGAATGACGGCGGCCCGGACTGGTTCTTTCGAGTGCCCCTGCCCGGAATGACAATGCATCCCGATGAAAAGGTTTGGAAAGAGGTCAGCGCTATGACCATAGTTGCTAGGGATTCCACTGTCCCCGTACCCCGTCTTATCGTTTGGCAACCAAGTCAGGGCAGTGAAAACTGGCTGGGCCTTGGCCCTTTTATCCTTAGGGAATGGGTTCCGGGGAGGCCCTTATCTGAGTTTCTTGGTTCTGACAGTGTTCATATTACACCTTGGATAGACACACAGATCTTAGAGCCGGCTTATCGGGCGATGGCCGATATTTTATTGAGTCTGTGGCAGGTTAACTTCGAGAACATTGGAAGCTGCATTCAAGTCCTCAATACCGATCTTAAGCATGCTAGCCTCCGGCCCCTGACCCTAGAACATAACGAACTCATGAGGTGCTTTGGCATACCTGACTGTATTCCTGGTCATAGTTATTCTACCTCAGCAGAATACATCTTATCGCTCGTGCTACTACAGCTGAAGCATCTTGACTATCAGAGGAACGCTGTCTCGGACGCCGAGGAATGTGAGCGGAGATACAGTTGTCGCCATTTGATGAAGGTCCTTGCTCCAAGGTTTATTTCTGCTAAATACAATCATGGCCCGTTTAAATTATTCTGCGATGGCTTTTCCCCCAAAAGGGTCTTGGTGGATGAATTTTTGCGGGTTACAGGGGTCATCAATTGGGAGTTTTGCTATGCTGCCCCCGTGGAATTCGCCAGCAGTATTCCTTCATGGTTCCTCCAATCGTTGCCTGAAATCCTCAGAAGCATGGGAGTTGCAGAAGTCCTATGTGCTTTCCTCCCAAGAGCATATTTCTTTCTGGATGTGCTGGAGACCGTTGAGGTAGAAACAAACCGCAACTTGCCTGACGAGAGACTTTCAGCTGGAATGCGCGATTCTCTTGATAACAGAAGTGCATGGTTCTACTTAGCGTGTCGGAATGCGTCCTTGGTGGATTTGATTTATTGGGGCTTGCTTCATGAATACTACTGGGACGAAGATCCAGCAGAATTTCTCAATCACAAGGCCGTTGTGGGCCAACATTCCCTGGATGAGTTTCTTATCCGACGCAAGCTGAAGCAGTTCCAGGTATACAATGAAGAACGTAGGGGTTATTTAAATGTAGAGGTAGTGGATGATCAACTATCTTGCTGATAAACTGGTGAATATCTTTTTGTGTGGGCCGAGAATTGCGAGAGTAGGTTGTACCTCTCTACTTCACATTCATTATTGTGTGTCTCAGTTCCATTCTTTTTGAGCTCCAGCAACTCTTATTCCTCCATAGTTTGATCCCCTTGGTTACTATAATGTCAGCACTTTTGTTTGTGTTCGGCTGTTATGGTGAACAATCCAGTAATGTTAGTATTAATGCAAATCATACATTCCTACCTGCCCTCTTTTTCCGGCGCTTCCTGGACTGGGGCAGACCATTCTTCTATTATGTATCTGTCAGCATCGAGCTCAGAAACAACTTTAATTGCCGTATAAAATCAAACCTTATGTGATATCATTATCGCAAAGGTTGACGGAATACTAGAACCCGTCTCATAAAAAGTAGATACAACTTCCGATCTAATGGTAGATTATGCTCAGTCATTCCTGGTTGTTGGATAGGGTAACTTTCACCACATGATCAGTTCTTGATTCTCGTGCGGGGTTGTATGTACGTTATACTGTACACTTGTCAAGAGTTCATCCATATCATCACAACATCCTTCAGTTCTACCTTCACACAAATAGTATCATAGCTGAAATCTTCTGTCTAATCCATCCAACAATATGAGCAACATCAAAGATTCCAACGTCCACGGCCCCGATTTCCGAGAAGCAAAACCACCCCAAGGAGGTTCCACTATACCAGTCGCCGACCTTTTCCGTCTCGACGGTCGCACAATCGTCAGCAAGTCTCACTGCCCCATACGACCCCAATCAAGCTGACCTTCGTCCCAGTAACGGGCGCCAACGGATTCTTGGGGACGACGCTCGCAATCGCTATTCTCGAAAGTGGTGGAGACGTCGTTTGCCTCGATCTTCCTAGCTCTCCTACGGCCGAAAACTGGCGTATGCACTTTCCTTTCTTGCTACTTGTCTCTTCCTAACATCATTCACAGAGGAGGTCGAGAATGCGGCTTCAAAACACACCGCTGTGCTGAAATACGTTCCCCTTGATGTTACCGATGGGGATATGGTAGCCAGGGTATTTGCTGAGTTCATACCAACACTCCGATACCCACTTCGCGGGTTAGTGGTTTGTGCCGGTATATCGCGAAACGGGCCTGCCGTTGACTTTCCAATCTCTACATTTCGGCAGATGCTGGATGTCAATGTAAGCGGGGCCTTCCTTGCGGCGCAGGCTACTGCCCAGGAGATGAACAGGTCCAATACTAGCGGAAGTATTGTCTTGGTCGCTAGTATGAGTGGTTATGTCTCGAATAAGGTATGCCTTGCCACTTTAATCACTCTTATATCTTAATTATCGGAGACAAAGCGACTAATAACACCACTAGGGTGTTGATACAGCTGGATACAATGCCTCCAAAGCGGCAGTTCATCAACTAGCACGATCATTGGCAGCGGAATGGGGCTCGCGCAAGGACATGCCGTTGATTCGCGTCAATTCTCTTTCCCCGGGATACATCCGCACCGCGGCGACGGCTGAAGCGCTTCAGAAACCTGGGATGGAGGCACAGTGGGTCGGGGATAATATGTTGTATCGCTTGAGCACTGCGGACGAGTTCCGGGCGCCGGTCCTTTTCATGCTCGGGGATGGGAGTAGTTTCATGACTGGATCTGATTTGAGGGTCGATGGAGGTCATTGTGCGTGGTGATTGGGTACCTTTTGCCTTGGTTAAGACAGTGAAAGCATCGTCGTGCGTTTGTTGTGACGATGTGGTAGGGTTTAGTATGTCAGCTGCGTTTTCAGAGATTTCTCTATATCGGTGAATATCTGCAGTGGCTTGCTATTGAAATTACTTTTGTACTGAAAGACATTATGCCAATTCCCTAGTACTTTCCCGAGCCAATAGACTACGACACTGTAGTTGTCACTTGATTTCTGTGAGTGGATGTAGAACAACCTCAGAAAATGCAATATCTCCGAAAAGACTCAACAAAACTTGCAATCCAGAAGAACAGTGACTTGAGTAATCCAATAAAAAGTACAAAAACACTCCCTTTCTCTACCTCGATCGTGCAACATTCCCGACTCAAGAATAAATGAATACAAAAGCCAACCATTCATCCTCAAGCCAGTTCTCCAGGGTCCTAAATTCACAGGTATACAAAGTTCGCCTCATCAGGCAGCTACGAAGGCGGTTCACAAATAGATCTAGGTCCTAAGGCCTGGACCCATCCAGGGAATTTTACGCGTGCGCAACCACGCGTTTCTTGGGAGGCGTCACAAGGCTCGCTTTCCCATTGGTCCAAATCTTCAAAGTGGATTTTCGCGATTCGTTGCAAGTCCAGGTCCAGAGCGGGGTTTGATTGGCTTGAGATCTATCATGAGGTGATTGTGACATGGTTTATCTGATAAGATGGGACTTGAGCAGGTTTTATTCTGTCTCACTTATGAATTATACATTGGCTGTTGGTCGTTGTGCATATATTTCACTGCTTGTTTCACATTCGAGTTCGAATACACTTCCATGACTGGGTGTAGAATGGAATTTAAACAAACTTTTCACTTGATATTTGTTTTAATTAATATAGTACTTTATTCTATCACCTGTCTTATTTTCACCATTCATACAAATCCACTTGAATCGAAATTCTTTCTACACATTCATACACGCTTCATGCTTAAATACCACATCTACTCCTTCTCTTCCGTCCGTCCCCCACAACCACCAACCTCTCGATTCTTCCACTTACCCAACCCATTCAAACCAAAATGGCCCGTCTCAACCTCCTATTCTTCATAATCGCCATCCTCAGCCTCACCTTCCAGCTCGGACATGCATTCCCCAGATACCAACGATGCCTCGCTTGCCCCAAGCGGAACTCTCAATCCCACAGAAACCGATGCCGGCATCGACCAGAGCCCAGTAGACGACAATAACCCTCTAGAGGTCACTAATTCCCTCTCTCTCTCCTTCTCTCTTTCTTGTTTGTACTTCAACCAAGACCTTGCTAACCCGTCTCTCTCCCCAATAGCAACGCCGCCGCTGCAGGGGCCGCTGTGTACGCGCACTCTGTCGCTGCGAATCAGATAGACGTATTTCATGTGTATGCAGGAGAGCGAAGGAGCCGACGACGTGCCATTGCAGATATTAGATCTTTTGCTGGTGGCCTCCTCACCTCGTATGCTCGGTTGCTTGGATTTTCAGTCCCGGCTTGACGGGGGTGCTGTCGTGCCGAAGATGGGGTCTCCAGGTTAGCTTGGTTTTTTATCTTGGTCGAGTTTATGGGGTGGCTTTGAGAGGAGTGCTGATTTGGATGTAGCTCTTGGTCTTTGTGGATAATTGTATTCTTATTTCGCTTTTCTTCTTTCTTTCTGGTTTTGTAGCAAGGACTTTCGAATTGAGTCACAGGATCGATTTTCAACAGTGCTGGTGTGGGTATGCACTTGACCCAGTCAACAGATAGGGTATTTGAGGACGGTGTGATGTATTTAAATTAATACAGTCTAAGAGTAGAGTGAGAAATTAGGCTACAAGATGAATACTCACATTCCTCCTCCCTTTCAATAACCATCCTAGAATTCACACTATCAAAACTCTAATCAACAACCAATACACCACCAAAATGCATTTCCCCAGCATCTCACTCCTCTCTCTCTCTCCCCTCCCTTCCAAATCGGACTCGCTCTCCAACCCCAACCTCGAAGAACCAAGCCTAATCCCCAGTCAACGAACCCATGGATCATATCTCCGCTAATGAGATGCATCCTTCGTACGCTCCTATCTTCTCTTACTACGAAGGCAAACTGATCTATCTTTCTATAGCAGAAAACGTGTCCCGGACAATGCGACTCGAATGAAATGTGCCATTGCAAAGCACCGCTAAGATCTGTGGCTGCCTTGACCCTGGATTGGCTTGCAGCTGTTTGCGTCATTGAGTTTGTTGTCGGGCGTGGCTGTTAGTGATGAGATGGACTTTTGTGGAGTGATGGGTCTGGTAGTATTAGTGGAGGCATTCTTCTATGTTCGAAGTTATGTGCTGTATCTTGTTGTTTGAAGATGACTTGCGTGATTTATGGGCTGGTATCGGCTTATTTTTGATAATATCTCTAAGTATTGGCATTGCCTTGAGAGACTAGATCCTGGGGCTAATTACGTGTAGAATATTCGTGCTGCTGATATTGCCATTACTGAGTAATCTTAGCGGTACTTGAAGCTACTGGAGATAGATCCCAGAGAACTTAAACCCAGTCGCCCAATTAGCAACAGCGCTATCCACCATTGTCAAGACCATGCCCGACATCCATTAAAGTCCAGTCACAGCCCAACCAGACATCGTCACCTGAATACTCAAGTAGCTCGTCGCCAGGCACAGTCAACCAATGCCAAACAGTTCAGTTCTCGGATCTAGTGTCACATTCGATAGGCACGTGCTGGTCATTCACCTTCTTCACGCACTTCTTGTTGCAACAGATCCAGTTGCGACGACCACAGTCATTGGCGTGCACACAGTCTATCTGGCCTCTGGCCTCGATATCAGACTCGACACCAGCATCATTCTCTTCGGCGATGGCTTTAATGGACGGGACGTGGCGGCAGTCGCCGGTTCGGCGGCATATGTTACGGCAGCAGAGATAGCCTCGCCAGCAGTCCATGTCGTTGCCGCATCTCCGGAGCGAGGCGGGGTCGGATTCGAGGTCGTTGCCGTCGCTGGGGATCACGGTGGAGGCCACGAGTGTGACGAACAGGAGGAGTAAACTGAGGAGCTTCATTGTGGTTGTTTGGGCTTGGTTTGAGTTAGCTTGAACCTGGGTGGAGGAAGTGGTGTGGTGGGTATAATGAGAGATGGATATGGGTATGGGGGGGTTAAGTACCTGAGAACTGGCTTGAAAGGGGTGAATCGGTAATTGAGGATGAAAGTACGTGAATGCTCACTTTCCTTCTTCTAGACTTGATCAAGTGAAACAGATCACGGGGAATAATGTCAGTGGAGGCATGTGATGCCCGGTCATCATTCAATCGGATTCTAGTCTTGAAAATGACCCTTTTGCAAGCTAGAACTTCACCGAGCCTGAGACCTTCAGCAATAGCTGTGCAGCCATTTCGGTAAAGTCGAACTTGGTTTATTGTCGGCCATTTAGTTAGCTCTCGATTATATGCATTTGAGATATTGAGGTCAGTGTTAGTATCATCTTTTCGCAGAATATGTCAGCTATTTTTTCGAGTAGTTCTTTTCTTAAAGACATTTTAGGCTGACTCTGTGATGTCTTCTTAGTCTATGGTCACTGTTATGAAGTTAAGATCTTGTCTCACTGCAACCTTAACTCTCACTCCTGACGTTGTTTCCTCGATTACTAGTTTATTATTGCAGAGCGATGTTGAAAACTATTCTGCTTCTGGTCTATTTTCGAAATACCATACAAATTTTACTATCCCATGGACCTAAGCATATCTGACTATCTGTGCATTTAACATGTCAGCGTGACGTTTCAAATCGGGTTGTATATGCATGTATATGCACGCACAGTGACGCACTTGGTCAAAGTCAACAGATCGACGAAGCTAAATATCTTGGCGAGCCACTAATTTATGATTCCCACTTTCCCGTCCCACTGTCCCACCCTTTCGGCCAACACAACTCCAAGATCAACCATCTATCATCCCAACTCCGGGGTAGCGTTGTTCAAGATGCCAGACCCGGCGAACCTCCCACTGGAACTGTTTGAGATGGTGCTTGACCTTGCTTTAATCGAGCCAACTAAGCACCAGCTATGCGGACTCGCTCTGCTCAGCCGTCGATGGTACGAGGCTGTAATGGTTCGCTTATATAAGGAGTGGCATTACAATGGGGCCCGACAGCCGTTCATGACACTTTGGATGTTCCTGAGGACAATTCTCCGCAACCCCAAAGTGGCAGCGCTAATTCGCTTTTTGGTTATTGGCAACTGGGGCTTTTACACGCCTGCTATGGCAGTATATCACCCTAAATATGGTGACCATCAGATAATTGAGCTTCCAGAGGAGGATTTAGACCTTGTTCGGGCGGCTATCAGCGAAGCTGGAATAAGCTCACTTGAATCCAGTATCATTCAAAGTCTACACCGGCGTGATCGTCGGCCGCTGATGGCCCTTCTTTTAACACGCCTTCCAAATCTCATGTGCCTGGAAGCAACTGTGCCTCCGCATGATCCAGTCCTCGGGTCCGTTCTTCAGGAGGCAATGCGTCGTCAGCGCGCTGGCCATAAGGTATTTTCCCGTTTGACAGATCTCATCATCCGTGCCGAAGTAGATGTGCCTCCTAGCCATGGAGAATCAATTGGTCCACTTACGGGAATTCACACGAAGGATGAATTCAACTACCTGTGGTCTATAATGTTTTTACAAGGCCTTCAGACACTATCACTTGCTGGAGTCCATCATAAGCTCATTGTACTGAAAACTAATCCTCGTGTTCCCTACTCTCAAAAACTACATGTTGAAGCCAATGAAGAGGTACGCTGGAGGTTCACGGACATCCGATCACTACTCTCACTACCAGCAAAATTGGCTAGTTTCTCGTTCAATGTGTACAATGCTCCACTTAAAGGGGCGCTCGCCCTGATATCGAATAAGGAGATATGGGAGGCTTTGCAAATTCATAGTGAAAACCTCGAGACCCTGGAGGTTTTCCGGCACGGACCAGATTACCAGTCTGGAAAAGAGTCAAGTCACCATTTTGGGCTTCTGAAATCATTCACACGCCTCAAATATCTTGGTATCCAAGTCGAGATTCTACTTGGCGGCTCTTTTGGTCTGCCAATTGCCCCTTTCCGCTTAGCTGATACATTGCCATGCAGCCTCGAGACTCTGGTATTCAATGGTTGCACATGCGATGGAGTCCCCGACTTTCCTTTACAAATAGAAGAACTACTCCAGAGCCCAGAGTTCCCGTCTTTGAAGTCTATAAGTATGGAAGACCTATGCAGTTATGAGGAGGAGTCCGATCATGACACATCATCGCTATATAAGACAATTGGGCAGGCTTGTGATAAAAGGGGCGTCGACTTTCAGCTGAGCGAATCTTTTGATTTCTGTGGCCGACCTGAGCCTGTGCGAACACCAGGGGCAGTTTTTGGCATGGAGCGTGATGGGGCCAGGCGATCCAGTATGTTCAAGACATCCCCTGCGCGGTTTCACGATCCTCACGAGCTAATTCTGCCGCGCATTGGGGATGATGACCTATGGGGTGAAACTGCGCGCATAGCATCTGAAATAGAGGAAGATCCACATGGAAAAACCTTTGGTGAGAATGAGCACTTCCGGGCACTTTATGGAAGGCCAACTGTTCATGCACGATTCTTTGCCGACCATGCTGGTGAGGCCGCATATATGGTATTCCATAATAAGGAACTTGTACCACTGCCGCCGCTTTATTCCTTTGCCCTCTACTTCACGCATGCCGAGGCATCAGAAAAGACCGTTGATATGGTAGGCTTCTATAAAGAGCTTTTTTCGCCATTCTGGCCCTCGTACTGTTTCCGTCTGGATTTCTACTTCATCCCTGGTGGCAGTGCACATGATTGCATGTCCCATTACCGCGCAGAAAAAGCAGCTCGTGGAGATCACCACGAGCAGCTCATAGCTTACAAGAAGCATAGAGACGAGACGGATCAGCCCAGGGGACAGCTTCCCGGCATGGTCAACGAGTATCCGGGTGGTGTATTGCATATCTGCCCGAACCAAAACTGGAATGACGAGGAGCGGGCCTTCCTGAGCGTGCTGTTTGATCCAGATGACACATGTGAGAAATCCATCCGCATCCGACGCGCCCCCATTGATGCCCAGAGCCCCCTGTACGATCCCAAGGCAGGAAAGCAGACCGTTCAACATTGGATGCTAGACTTGGCATCCCGATACAGCCAAGGACATACCAGACCGTGGGAGAAAGCGACCAACAAGGGCTGGACGGCCTGGCCTTGCCTGTAGGCAATTGTTGTATGGGGTATTTCTGGCGACAACTTATAATGACCAACCAGTGGCAGTCATTCTGAACCACAGCGGCATAACGCATAATTTCCAGGAAGACCCTCGACGGAGCTCTTATTATATTCCACCTTACCATTTATATCACACATTTGCTCTATGAGCTTAATTCCCAATAAAATTGAATCAACACGCCACACACATGTACATATATACAAGCTGAATGACCTCATTTCTCCGGGGGATAAACCACAATGCGGTCCAGATCCGCGCCCTTGTAATCGAACCCATTGTCCAACCCGCCGACGGTGATAGTGTTATGCTTCCCCTTTTCCAGCGTCAGCTGCAGAGGCGTCGAGAGAATGATCCCCTTGTGCGTGTCTCGCTGGTACAGCGTCTCCACATGCGCAGTATCCCCGTTGACCACGACACTGCTAATACGCCGAAGCTGCCATGATCCTCCGATGCGATCCGGGCTCCCGCCAGCTGTATCTGTTAGTATTCTCAAAGCACTGCCATTAGCTTGAACTCACGTTGATCTCCGAATCCCATGTCATCGGTATCTACCAGGTCAGTCACGTTCCAGTAAATAGAGAAGGAAGCATACTCTGATAGTAGAAGGAAACCCATTGCGGCTCGCCCGTCCCCTCAATCCCTTCAAATGTAACCGTGCTATCATTTCCATAGATCCCAGTCAAGATAACCCCATCAGTTGCAAAATTCTACCATAATCAGCACTACCTTATAACACAAAAAAAAGTCACACACAAAAAAAAAGAAAAGAAAAGAAAAGAAAAGAACATACCGCCTCCTGCTTAAACGCATCCCCAGCCGTCCTCGCATGCCTAGCAGAATACGTCTTCCCCTCGACAGGCGCCCACTCCCCCGTTTTCCTACACCCATTAGCGCACTCCAGTAAACACAAACCGGTCAGATACATACACATCCAAATCGTAGACATCGTGCCAAACCAGCTCGAGAGATTTCTTCTCCTCGTCAATCTCAACAGGGAGCCATATATACCTACTTTCCCATAGGGAGTTCGAATCCCACTATCCAATTAGCATGCCCCTAAGTCTAGGAAACCAAGAAACAAAAGATAGAAAAAAGAAAAAATACCTGATCCCCAATATAAAGATACGTAGTCCTCCTACTCCCCACAATCTTCAACGAGAACCCAGACTGCGAGTTAAACGTGCGAGTATTCAGCGGCGCGACCATAAACGGCTGAGACCACGGTCCCGAGAGCGAATCGGCCCTAAACGCCACGACATCTACCACATTCATATTATCAGCGAATCACCCATCCCACACTTTAACCATCCACTTTGGAAAGAGAAGGGGAAAGAGAGGAGGGGAAATACTATTAGGCCTATACCCTGTTTTATGGCTCATAAGCGCATAATAGCTCCCCGGGGTCTGGATAATCGTCGGCGCCTCAAGATCAAACTTGTCAAATCGATACACGACCTCCTCCAGCTCTGTGATGTCGGCGTTATACCGCGTCAGGTACACGTCTCGGCCGTCTTTCTCGTCTCCGTTCGAGTACAGCGCATACGCGCGTCCGTCGTTGGCATCCTGGAAGAGTCCGTAGTCCTGGGACCAGTTGCCCATGGGCGCGGTCGCGTTGACGAATGTGTACGGTCCGCTTACTGAGTCTGATGTGGCGAAGCCCTGCAGTAGCCAGCCGTAGGAGGAGTTGTCTGCGTGCCAGAACATCTGTTTCTGTTAGATATCATCTTCTCACTCTCTTTCTTTCTTTCTTTCTTTCTCTCTCTTTCTCATTCAATGGAGTAAATTAGATAATACGAACATGATACTCCCCCGCTTCAGCACTATACACGACCTTAGGTCGTTGAATAATATGCTCCGGAGAAATAAACGAGTGATTCTTCACCGGCTCTGCAGTCCACAACGTCAACATCATTACATCTTAAATCCTAGCCCCGTTTCTCCCTACCATTTAGGGGGAGAGAAAGGGAAGGTGAAAAAAAAAAAAAAAAAAAAAAAAAAAAAAAAAAAAAAAAAAAAAAAAAAAAAAAACATACCTAATGCAAGCCCGTGCGCTTCCCAAGTGGCCAAATCCTCCGAGCTATAGCATGATACGCCCCCGCCCTCTTCCTGTCCTTCGATCTTGTACTCGCCGAACCACCAGAACTTGCCTGTTTCTTCGTCAAAGGTTATTCCGCCTGCGTGCGCGTTCACTAGGTTCCCGGCTGTGTCGTGCCATCGCGCACCCGGGACAATGTATTTTGCTTGGGTGAGTGTCGTGCAGAGGAGGAGGGAGAGGGTGCGGAGGTGCCACATTGTCATTGTTGGTGACTTGGTTGGGGGATGTGTGTGTGTACATGGTTGGTTCATATACTGGTATAGTTGATTAAAGCCAAGACGCCATCGGTTGGTGATAGCCCGAGGGTTGCGGGGTTTAGATTATTGTTTATTTTTCCGGGCTTGGAGTTTCCTTGATGTGGTGTGATTTTGATGTGGTCTTTACTTGGCTTTTTTGTTTTGTTTTACGTCTTGGTGTGGTTTGTTGCTGAGATTTTGGATAATTGGGGTCAAGTAGAATTGTATTAGATCAGACTCGCTGATCTTTGTGTATTCTAGCAAAATAAAGTAAGAGAATGACAGTAAGAATGACAAAAGTACAGTAATTAAAAGTCTACCACGTCCACACTCATTTAATCTCCTAGCAGCTGCGGAGAGGCTCCTTGAACTTGCAGGTGCTGCTAGCACCCGAATGAACCTTCTTGGGCTCCTTGCCGTTGTTGTCGGTGCCCTCGTATTCAACACAGACCTCCTTGACGCTGCTGGCACAGCCATCGATGGTGGCAGAGTCACCGAGGTTGGGGTTGATGCCGACAAGGGTCTTTCCGTTGCTGGCCTTGACGCCGCTGATCTCAATGGTCCGCTTGAACTGCTTCTTGCAGTTGCCGCAGGAGCGGTACAGCTTGCCGAAGTTCTGCACGGTGAAATCCTTGATGACAACGGAGCCGCCGCTGTTGTGCTGGATGACCTTGTCATCGGCACCCTGGGCGCCACCGCCGATGACCTTGTGGGTGCCGCTGCCAGTGCCCTTGAAAGTGAGAGCATCTGATCGGGCTGTTTAGTATGGTGATGTGCTTAGTGGATGGGTTTTGGCTTACCTTCGCAGACCTCCTGCCACCACACGTTCTCGATAGTGCAGGAACCCTGGCAATGGATACCCTCAATCTGGTCAGGGCCAATGATGGCGTTGCGAAGGACACCACCGTCCTCGACGATGAAGACAGCGTCCTTGTCACCGCCCTCCTTCTGGCCGGTACACTTCACACCACGGCCGTAGGTCTTGAGTCCACCATCGAAAGTTCCCTTCACGTGGTAGGGCTCCTTGAAGGTCTGGCTACCCTTGGAAGCAGGGATAGGGAAGGAGGCGCGCTCATGGAGATGCTTGTGAGCGGGCTCGTGAGGGCTGGCCAGAGCCGAGGTGAGGAGAAGGGGAACGAGAAGAAGTTTCTGGAACATTTTGGTGCGGAAGATGTTTGATAGAAAGATGTTTGGTCAGAAAGAGACTGGATTGATTGTTGCTTGAATCGCAAAGACGACGGGGAATGGTCAGGTATTTATGCGCTTTCTAGAAGCACTTGAACCAGGAATACTATAGGAGTGCGCACTATACAAGTCTTGGAATGTCTTGCTTCAATTTTCTCGGTCCGGTATGGTTGAAGGTCTAAAGGCGGTTATGAAACAGTGGCTGGCTCGAATCTATCCACGGTTAATATGGCCCTAGGCTCTACGGAAGGATTCCTTTACCTCATTTTGTATCCGCTAACAAATGCCGGCTGTTCTTCCTGCAGGGACTGAAGGACCCTGGCGGGTCAAGTACTCCTAGCTATTAACTCGCGACATAAGCTAAACGGAACCAAACATGCCGCTCTAGGTTTAAGCTTGAGCTGGCCGGATATAGTTAACCCATGTTCGTATCCTGAAATTATCCGACGGACCTCATCCGGGCTGATCCCGGATCAACTAGGGACAATCCCTGGAATGGTATTATATCCGACGAACTCCGCCCTCGTTTCCTCATTCATCATATCTGGGATAATCCTTGCCTTCCACGGTGCTTCTTTCTGATTAAATTGACCCACAGTCCCCGTTGTCTCACTTTAAACCCCTTCCAGACCCTTGTGTGGCGCAGCAACGAGCCTAATCACAATAGCGGTATGAGCCCTAATCTCACCACCAAGTGTGGGCCGACCCAACAGTCCTCGGTTGAGACGTTCGACCGCAATTCTAATGACTAGTACACCGTATTATCATGAGAGAGTCGACGAGCGCACGTACCGGGTAAAGCTTCGCAGCATGTAACTTTGAGGATTATCTTTGATAGTAAATTCAAGTTCAAATCTCATATATCTCGTTTCGCACTCAAATTGCCTCTAGCCAAAAACCAAGACTGCCAAGACTATCTTTTGTTTCAAGTCGACTCACCACTAAACTATATCATTGGATATGAGTCCGGATTCTGAGAGGCGCTTCTACGGAGTGCGCAACATCCCGTAGTGGTCGTTATTTCTCCGCAGTATTTCCGTGAACAAGCGTTGGTAAGCATTTCGGTTTTTCTGCACAATGACCAGTCGACTCGTGGCAACCCATCACATTATATTATACAGTATATACCACTGCGCGTAGAGAGATGCTGCTCTCTTTGAGCCATTCGGCAGATTCTGAGATTTGTGCTATGCAGTGCAAGTAACTTCTTGGATATGATCCTATGGGAGGATCAGCTTTCAGCTAGCTCTCGATACCATAAATCCCTTTCTCTGCACTTGCCGTTGACGGCAGGGTTCCGAATAAAATTGTTCGGCTTGATTAGAGGTTAGCTCTTGCGTCGGATACTGCCGGAGACAGATGAAACAAAGAATTCTTTACAAGGTGACATGATCGACCCATCAACAATGTGACATAGTCCGCTCTCCACTGATGAGCACATCTTCGGAGACGAGCCTCTTCCAATCAGTATGTCACTTGAATGGTGGCTCTTATATCCATGGTGGACTAAGTTATCATGCTCTGGACTTTTGTGGAGCCATCTTGGGCTCACCGTCAGTTGCTTGGATGTGTTGCTAATTTCCCCAACGGCCAGGTCTCTTCGGTTCTCGCTCAATCCGAGCTAAAATTATTCTAATGGGCATAAATATATTAGGAAATACGTTTTGTATGTCAGCCTGCCGATGCTTTAGATGTTTAAGTTAACCCCTTTGTCTTGACTTACATACCGAGCTGGGTAGGTGGTACCATTATTATGTCCTCAAACAAGATATCTGGTGCAATTGCCCAACTCTTGACCCAAGGAATGATTGGGAGGAATCACAGCGGCGCTACACATCTAGTCGATGGCGCCATATCACTCGTCGACCTTGATAAGGACCGTTGAGCAGGTGTAACATGCTCATTTGCTCGATGAATCGAACCACTTAGTGCTTTATTCAATGCATGAAAACTGCCATTGCCTCCATCGAGTATTACAGGTAGTCCAGTTTTGTTGCTTCCATAAGACCCCCAGCGGGTAGTAATGCACAACGGAGGCGGAGTTTTGAACAAGTGCAGATGGTTGTGTCGAATATTCCATCATTCACCCATGAGGAAAGCTACTAGGACTAGGCCCATTCGAGGAAGGGGTGCAAACAATTCATTATCACCCAGTGCCTAAGGCGGGATACATTCAGTCATTCTTTCAGGTTACTTTGTATTGTCAATTTGATCAAACTATTCCAAGCATACTAATGTCTTGGAAAATGTGATGCACATAAAATATGAAACTGCCATTAGGATTACCCTGCGTCAAAATATATATGATATCCTCCCAAATAGCAGTAGTAATTTCAAGTTCAACAAGTTACACTCGAGCTGTAACAATTCATCCAATGCATATAAAACTCAGATTGAGTACCTTGCAACCTTTAAATTATGTTCAGTATTCCTCACTTTACTGTCTTCTACAAACCTAGAACTACATATAGTGTAGATGTGATTTATAGGAGTAGATCTGGCAGCAACTATTGTAGTTATATAATGGCAGAGTATTTGAGTAAATACCAACAAATAGGCGAGATGGCCGAGCGGTCCAAGGCGCTGGAGTAAGGTTCCAGTCTCGAAAGGGGCGTGGGTTCAAATCCCACTCTCGTCAACATTTTTTTCTTTTTTTCTTCTCATCCACTTGACCACCTATATAAGGCCCTGAGCGTTTCAAGTCCAAAGGACTTGAAATCCTAGTCTTTTGTTTGGCTCACCTGGGTGCGCTGGGTCTAACCAGCGGTCTGCGTTCTGCAAGCTCACTCGGAACCCAGGTCGTCACAATTAAGTTGGTGTGGCTGAGAACGTTACATGTGCACAACAGGACCTGACATGGAAGAAATGCATGCACCCTTGGCGTATCCGGACAGGCAATTTATCAGTTATGTCACACAGGCCCTTAACCCCATTTCCAATTCCAATTTCATACAAGCTGAGAGAACAGTCAAATCGTCTAGCCTTGTTGACATGGTAACCTAGCGCCCATCTTTTTCACACTGAACATGGTTAGAAATTCCACAGACGCTCTAAAGTTGAGCCCTTGTTTCCTCCATATCTGTAGCCTGATCACTTACCTTGACGCTTCCTCGACATTCAAGGCGCTGCTTCGCACTAACTGTTATGCTTTGAAAGTGGTGATCATATGTGCCCTTTAAGTGAGACCTATGCCGGTCTCATAGTTCCATGACAATTTCGACCCAGACTCTATACACAAGGGTCGTGGCTTGAATGGGTTCGTCGCGAATTAGGGGCTTAACAGAATTTGCGTTGATCTAATGTATGTGATCCGGATCTAGTTCAAAATTAATACAGCTATAGTGATTAATTTGATTTAGCTTAATTTCAATCATATTTCGACCATTGTGCAAATAACAAATTCAAATCAAACGGCATCTTTCTTAAAAACCTACCTGACCCCAGCAACTTTTACAAGTATTCGGACTAATGATTTTGAATGGCAATAGAAGGTCCCGAGAAAGCCCATGCAGCTTTAGTTCTTTGTCATAATGTATACCCGAAGAATACTCCTCTTGTTTATGAACGAGTCGTTTAGGTGGATTTCGACATTTTCATGTCTTATCTAGAAGCCAGGGTAATGGACTCCCAGGCCCAGGATAATATTAAATCTAGAATCAAGCTAGGAGCCAGCTTTGTTCCTTGGGAGATACTTTGGTGTGTTAAAACACCACATAATTTCCTGTAGGACCTAACTGTTCCTCAGAAAGGTGGTCAAAGGCAGGGTCGTCCCCAATTTATCTTCTTATTACTCAAGCGTATACAACTCAAACAAGGTCCATTAACCTCATACCATTACCCTAGGACAATTTTTGCCCCAATTTAACAAGAATAGATATTTTTCTTAAGCCTGATGTGAAGGGTCTTTTGGGTGAAGGCACACTGCAGTACTGGTTTTAGTATTTGTTGAATTTGATGCTGCATAATTCGAACTAAGTTATGCTTAATCACTGAGAATATATTTATAAGTTAATCTTTCGACACAATCATGAGCTTGTAGATGAAAGAATCCTTATTTGCTTTCTAGATGATCTATGTACTACCTATTCAACAAACTGGCCCAGTGCTCCCAAGATTTGCCACCTACAACTGTACATCGGAATGCTTACAATAGTCAGCCAATGTATACAAAATTGCAGCCAGCTCAATTGCAATACTATCCTTCAGGTGGCTGCACATGAGCAACACAGAACCTATCCAACTGTATGGATACACTTAGGCTGGTGTCCTCGGTCTAGCGGCAGGGCCCACCCACCCATTGGAGCATCCCCGGGGAGCAAAAATAGAAAAAGCTATACCCACAAAAACCAAAAAAGTATGTTGACGAGAGTGGGATTTGAACCCACGCCCCTTTCGAGACTGGAACCTTACTCCAGCGCCTTGGACCGCTCGGCCATCTCGCCTATTTGTTGTTTTTGTGTTCTTTATTTGGCTACATAATCCAGAAGACTCTTATTGATACATACATCCATAACCCTATAACCACATCCTAAGACTAGGAGTCAATAGTTTGCAATTAGGAGGAACTCTCCCCGGTTTTACATTTATACTGCTATAAACTTTGATATTTGCTATATGGATGCATGATGCCTTACATTGTCAGAATTCTAACTGCCAGTATAACATATATAGGTTACTAGCATCATGTAAATAATTCTAGTGGTGATGGAAAGACTCCGACCAATACTATGTCTGGGCACTAGATACACATGAGCTAACAAAATTCAGGTAGTATTTGAGCAACATGATCAGTTGGGTGATATACCTGGTTAGAGTTCTATACCGAATTGGCTTTCCTTTTTTTTTTTTTTTTTTTTTTTTTTTTTTTGTTCTCCCTTTTTTTTTTTTTTTTTTTTTTTATTTTTTTTTTTTTTTTTTTTTTTTTTTTTTTTTTTTTTTCAACTCCAGTTTCTCTGTTCTATATATATGTATATATGTTTTGTGCAATCGAGAGAGAAAGAATCCTGAAACCCAGCCAACTTGAATGGTATTCCTACACTTCTGGCCACATTAAGCTCATCTGGGGCGGGACCGTCCTGTACTGAGCGATATATTGGAAAATGTCATGCTATCAAAAGTGTTGTAAGCCTGCGAGATGGCCATAGCGCGTGAAGCCTTAGCAATGCCCACCAATACCAGGAAGAACAACGATGCTTGCAAGGCACAATAAGAATAATGACAGAGACAAACAGGGCTAAGTTTGTGGAGTGAACAGGCTGAATAAAGACCTTTTTTTTTATGGTCGGAGGGAGTTGGGTGGATGACAAATCTAGGCGTGAGCCCTAGATATGCTTGTTACCCAAGGCTATGAAATCCCCTTAACTGTGATATAAAATCCCCTTGACCGGGAGATAAATCAAGTGAAAAGGAGCTTTTCAGGCGAGTTGAGCGTGAACCAGAGTACCCGAGCATCTGCCTAAAAGATTATTGATTGAAATACGCCAAACTCAATTTGATCGCATACATTTATTCTATAACTTCTATCAAATCGGAGCAAATTTTTCTATAAGCTTTCAAAGGTCTCACCAGGGAGATGGGAAAGTAACATATATTGCATACGAGCATTGGAAATAGACACAGCTGAGCACAGCTTTCAAGACCACGCTCCGTGCTTCATGGTCAAAATGGGACCATTTCTCCACATCATATCCATTCATCTATTCAATTGAATGGTACGGAGCCAACACAGATCGGTGCATATTTCATCATTTTGGATCAGAAATCAAAAACATACCGACCATTTCAGCTTGTATACCACTCAGATGATGCAGTAATTCGAGCCAACTTCCCACTAGATAGACGATGCCCCAGTGGTTTGTTGGGATCGTCCAACATGCAAAACTCCAATACAATCATTATTAATTATATTGGCTGTCTAAAGTTGTACCTCGGGTGCTACCCCTACAATTTACATTTATGACATTTAAGATGACCCACATTATGAGAAAGTCCACAATTTTCTTGTTCAACCAAGTCGCTAACTTACAAGTTAGTCTATCGGTATCCTTGCACCTCTATATATCCTGCATACCATGTGACATGTAGACCACTTAGAAAAGGCAAGCTTTGGTTAGGGTTATACCAATAGTAAACTTTTCTCTTATAAACACAAATAATTTGTAAACTTTCAACAAACAGGCGAGATGGCCGAGCGGTCCAAGGCGCTGGAGTAAGGTTCCAGTCTCGAAAGGGGCGTGGGTTCAAATCCCACTCTCGTCAACATCTTTTTTGCTTTTGTTGCTGCCCTATGACTCCTGTCTTGGCCTCCGGACCTTTATAATGCACCCAACAAGCACGCATTCCCCCATATGCGCGGTCTTTCTAATATAGAATATGTAAAATGGTAGGCATATAACATCCACTTAAAGTTCATCTAGAGTTCACTTAAGGTTTACTTTGACCTGCAACACACATGCCGTACGCTGTAGTACTGGCCTGGGCCAGTTGGGTTCGGGGCTGCATGATCTATGTGCCACTACTACTTAGATAGCAACTTCAGTGATACTCTAATTCCACGTTGCTAGAGTTACATAACATATCTGTTGAGGGCTTCAGGTGCGACTGATGTGCTACCTGGCGTTTTTAGTCGTCGAGTGGTACAGACGCTGTGCTCACAAAATTATCCACCAATAGTACTATGGCTGATGTGAATGTAGCACTTCGAGACTGTGAAACATCTGCAGGGATACCCAGTAGCCAAGATCATTCCCTTCTTTCCAGCCCTTTAAAACGTCTTCTCCTTGCATATATACCAGAATATACACAATCATTATCAACCAGCCACTTTAAACACAGACATACCAAATCAACATGGCCTGGGTAATTTGCCAACTGTGCAATTGTAGGGACTTAAAAACATGGTATACTCTCATACATACCGTACTCGCTACTGAAAAAAAAAAAGGGAAAAAAGTATTTCAGATATCATGCCGGCAACAGCCCAGCCCTACGCTCAATTCATAGGTGTTCCACTCCTCCCTGAGGACAGACACGTAAGTTTCCATATCTTCCTCTGAATCCAAACCAGCTGCTGAATACAGGAGTTTAACAGGCTGTGAGTGTGTCATTGCCTACCTGGGAATCCGTTATCCAGTACAAGAAGGATGGAAAGATACAGAAAAGCGAGATGAAATTTAACAGGATCCGAATTTACGGTTATCCCCGGTTCGTCTAAGGCTACAAGAGTCTACTATAGATCTGATCTGATAGTATAATAGGTTTCACATCCATCCGGCTATTGAAGCCCTTAGCCAAGAAGTGATGGAGAGACTTGGCCTTGAGATGGAATGTGGGCTTAGGTGCATGGTTTTCCCTACCGAGAGTGCTGCCATGCGCTTCAAGGCCAGAGTACAAAAGGCACCGGAGCGTGTTGACATTGTGCACTTCGCTTTACCAACAGAGAGTGTGAAGTTCCCAGAGGATCGCTGGATACATTTTTATCCTACAATTTTCCCGATTGAGCTCAATGATGGTGCTATGGCGCACTGGACGGAAACGGGAGATGGTGTATCTAGCCGACAGGCTGACATTTGTCTAAAATACTTTAACTATCTGCAGTCTATCTCTGCGATAGGTTCATATCTAACGCCCGCTCAAAGATATCGTATCCAGGATGAGGAATGGATGCCATCTGGCGAACAGGACAAAGACGCCGTCAAGGAATTGATTGCCAATCTGACTACATCGGAAGATGGTCGGAACCAGGTGGGGGTCGAAAATGTGCTTTTATCCCCCAGCGGAATGAATGCAATCTGTACAGTATCTAGAGCGCTCTCAATAGGTGGGAACCAAGATGAAGTTGTTGGCTTTGGGTATGGCCACCGGATCTATCAGTCTCATGATGCTAACGAACACAGGTGGTTATACGGAGAAACGAGGTCGATACTGGAATATAGCAACTGGGGCAAAGTGACATTCTACTCTGGACGGGGCACCGAAGACCTGGACAGTTTGGAAGCCTCGCTAGCATCGGGGTGGCGAATTCGTGCGTTATTCTGCGAGTTCCCAAATAATCTCTTGCTTGGATTGCCCGATCTATCTCGGATTAGAGCTCTTGCGGACAAGTACAGGTTCATCGTCGTTTGCGACGATAGCGTGTCTACCCCAGTCAACACGGATCTCTTTCCATTCGTAGATATTCGAGTAGCCAGCTTGACGAAAATGTTTAGCGGAGCATGCAATGTCACAGGAGGGAGGTAAGTGCAGCATGCCCTTCTACTATTCGCTATAAATAAGCATGTAATAACTCTGCTAGTGTCACCGTCAACCCCCTGTCCCCTTATTATACAGAGATTCAGACGGGACTTTACGAAGTTTTCGAAGACACCCTTTTTCCTCTTGACGCCATAGCCCTTCGCATAAACTCAGTTGACATGGTCGATCGAGTCCGCCGTGCGAATGCCAACGCGATGCCCGTTGTCCAGCTACTCTCTAATCATTCATCTGTTGCACAAGTCAACCATCCTTCTCTGGGCTCCGTGGCAAAGATTTACGATCAACACCGTCACCAGAAGAGAGGTGGATACGGTCAACTGCTGGGAATTATCTTCCGCAACCCTTCAAGCGCGGAGATCTTCTATGACGCACTGGATGTGTGTAAGGGGGCGAGTTTTGGGACTAATTTTACTCTGTGCCTCCCACATGTCATGGTAGGGCATTTTCACGAGCTAGAATTTGCAGAGACCCATGGGGCCATGAGACATACGCTTCGACTGAGTGTGGGATTAGAAGACAGAGCGGAGCTTTTGAAGATAGTGACAAAGGCGCTGGAGGCTGTAAAAGAGTACGAGAAGACAGGGAGGTAATTGATTTAATGGCTGCTTGTTAGCATAATTTTGGGCAGACAACTTTCTTTTCCCAGGTAGATCATTGTAACTAAAGCAAGACCCACAGTTCGTATAGTAGTCGGCCGTGTGGTCTTGATTAGTAGAGCATACGCTTTATCCGGCTCCGATCACACTCACTTTCGGACTATACATCTCAAACATTAGGTCTAAAAACGGATAGAAAAGAGAGAAAAAGAAAGAGAGAAAGAGGGCAAGACGGAGTTCGGGGCGAGATCGGAGTCAGACATGCATAACTCCGCTGAGTCAGCTATAACGCCATAAAGAGGGGTACTTTTGGTAGGGACTGTTTGCAACATGAGTCATCCTTTGCGGGGCAGAGAAATTAATTCCAGTCTCACTTTCTTTATGCTTTGATTTTCCCACACTATCGTTAGCTACCATTGCACCTTGAGGACCCGAGGTGAAAACCACTCATATTCAAGGAAGCACCCCCCTGATCGTCTCGAAAAAAATGACGGAACAAAATAAACCCATTCTCCCAGAGCCGGGGAAGCGCAATCTCTTGATCACGAGTGCTCTGCCTTATGTGAACAATGTCCCTCATCTGGGTAATTTGATAGGTTCCACATTGTCTGCCGATGTCTTTGCTAGATACGGTCGTGGCCGTGGCCTCAACACTCTCTATGTCTGCGGTAGGTGTCTAGAAATGCTATGCGCACAGTTTATTACTACTTTGGCATGTCAATTCATGCTGACTCTTTGTGTCTACATAGGTACCGATGAATACGGTACTACCTCCGAAGCCAGAGCTCTTGTCGAGAACCTGACCCCCAAGCAACTTTGCGATAAGTACTACGCGCTTCACGACGAAGTCTACAAGTGGTTCAACATCAGCTTCGACATCTTCGGCCGCACAACGACCGAGCTTCAAACTAAGATTACCCAAGATATCTTCCTCAAGCTTCACGACAACGGCTTTTTGACCGAGCACAACACCACTCAATTATACTGTGAGGAGCATAAGTCCTTCTTGGCGGACCGTTTCATCCAGGGTGAATGCCCGCACTGCAAGTACAATGACGCCTACGGTGATCAGTGCGACCTCTGCGGTCAGCTCCTGGACCCATTGGATCTCATCAAGCCACGCTGCAAGGTTGATGGCGCCACTCCCGTGAAGAAGGACACCAAGCACATCTTCTTGAAGTTGGATAAGTTGCAACCTGAAATCCAGGCGTTCTTCAACGAGTCTTCCGAGAAGGGAGGATGGTCGCAAAACGGCAAAGATATCACTTCGTCGTGGTTGAAGAAGGGATTGGAGGAGCGCAGTATCACCAGAGACATCAAGTGGGGTACCACAGTGCCTCTGCCCGGTTATGAGGAGAAGGTCATCTACTCGTGGTTCGATGCTTGTATCGGATATGTGTCCATTACCGCCAACTACACCGACGAGTGGGAGAAGTGGTGGCGCAACCCGGATGACGTCCAGCTCTACCAGTTCATTGGAAAGGATAACGTTGCCTATCACTCCGTCATGTTCCCCGGCACTGAGATCGGTACCCGGGAGAAGTGGCTCAAGGTTCACCACCTTTCTACCACCGAATACCTCACCTACGAGGGTGGCAAGTTCTCCAAGTCCCGTGGAATTGGTGTGTTCGGTGACTCGGCCAAGAAGACTGGCATCCCTGCTGACGTCTGGCGTTACTACCTGCTTTCCCACCGCCCGGAGACTGGTGACAGCGAGTTCAACTGGGATCTTTTCATCAGTTCCAACAACAACATTCTCCTCAAGAACCTGGGTAATTTCGTGAGCCGTGTTGTCAAGTTCGTCAACTCCAAGAACTACAACAACGTCGTGCCCGACTACACTGCCTACTCCGACCCTAGCTTTGACGCCTGGAAGCAGGAGATCGACGAGCTTCTCAACCAGTACCTCCAGAACCTCGACGCGGTCAAGATTCGCGCTGCGATCGACACTGTCCTCACCATCTCCCAGAAGGGTAACCTCTTCCTCCAGAACAACAGCCTCGACAACAAGCTTGCCGAGAATGAACCTACTAAGTGTGCCGCCGTGATCGGTCTCGCCCTCAACCTCATCCACCTCCTTTCCGCCCTCCTCTCCCCGTACATGCCTGAGACCACCGCGGGTATCAACGAGCAGCTCCGCACCGAGGCCATCCTGATCCCCGACCACTTCACCGCCGACACCATCAAGCCCGGCCACGAGATCGGCAAGGCCAAGTTCCTGTTCAGCGTCATCAAGCCCGAGAAGGCCAACGAATGGCGTGACATGTTCGGTGACGAGGAGGCCAAGAAGGTGAAGGAGGAAGAGGCCAAGAAGAAGGCAGCCAAGAAGGCCGAGAAGTTGGCTAAGAAGGAGAAGAAGAAGGAACAGAAGGCTGCCAGTTCCGAGGACGTCTCGGAGATTTCCAAGTCGACGGAGAACATGAACATCCAGTAGACTCGTACCTCATACCTCGTACCACCCGATGGTAGACATGATTTACATGATTCTAGAGCCAGTTTAGTTATTTAACCTTCCGGATTTACTTCAACGTCGGAAATGTATTTAGAGGATACCAGGTGTTAGCATTATGAATCCTATTATTGTTGACTGATAATTAAATAGTCCGAATGACAAGAGAGCAAAAACAAAAAGAAATGGGACGAACCGGGATCGAACCGATGACCTCTCGATAACACAATGTGTTTTATGATGAAGTTGAACTTCAGTCGAACGCGCTCCCAGCTGCGCCATCGTCCCATTGTTATTCTTGGAGGTTTTTAATGCTATGATATTCCCTCTACCCAGCAGAGTACACAGCATTAGACATCATACACTACCAAATGATGAATATAGAATAACCATACAGAATTGTTCAAATACAGTACAAGTACAATTATAGATGATAGCCTATCCACTCTACACTACATACCTTATTACCCATATACATAAGTGAACAGCCCTAATTAAAATACCATCAACAAACAGCCCTACATCATAATCATAATCTTACATACGAGAAACCCTAAATCCAATCACATCTACAACAAATACCAAGCCAAACTCCAAGTAAAGACATAGCCCCAATCCTACATTAAAAGTCTCCGAAAGTCTCCGACCTCATACATAAACCATCTATACAACCATAACCATAATCAGTAAACTGATAGTAAACCAACAACCCAAGATCATGAAAATAATTAACATCGTAACAACCAAAATGACTACAAAAACAACCACCACAACGAACAAAACATACACCTACACCTACTCCCCCGGAAGTGAATCAAAACCCACTCTCCTCTTCCTACACGGCTTCCCCTCCACCCGCCAAACATGGCACTTCCAAATAACCCACTTCATGGAACAGGGCTACGGGATCATCGCCCCCGACCTGCTTGGCTTCGGAGACAGTTCTAAGCCCCGTGATCTGGACGCCTACCGACTAAAGCCTATGACCGCGGACATTGTCTCCATTTTGGATCAAGAAGGGGTTGGCAAGGTCCACGCCATAGGCCATGATATAGGGTGTTCTGTGCTCTCTCGCTTGGTAGATTATCACCCGGACAGGGTACTCAGCGCTTCGTTTCTGGTTGTGCCGTACACTCCCCCGGGGATGGAGTTTAATTTGGAGAAGGTGAATGAGTTGTGTAGGGGTGTGCTGGGGAGGGAGAAATTCGGATATATTTCTTTTTTGGCCGCGGAGGGGAGCGAGGGGGTTGTGGAGAGGTTTGTATGTTTCCTTTCCCCCCCCCCCCCCCATTCTTCCATTCCTTTCTTCCTATCTATCTCTTCAGATAGTATAGGGCTAATTGAAATTGGAGAGTAGAGCGAATCCCTCCTCTCACTATTCTACCCCCACGATCCAGACCTATGGATAAACCACCTAGGTCCAACAGGATCCATCGAGAAATGGCTACTAAGCGACACACGCGCACCACTCGCCCCATACATATCAAAACAGGTCAGCCCCTTCCTATTTCCAATAAAACCCTATATAAACCCAGTTCCAACAAGCTAAGCCACGCCAGGAATTCCAAGCCCTAAACGCCCAATTCACCGGGTCCTCACTAAACTGGTATAAAGCTCTAGTCCGGAACATCAACATCCCCGATGAGATAACCTCTCAGCCGCCCCTGAAAGGCAAGATAGATGTGCCCGTGCTCATGATCTGTCCCGAGGAGATGGACTTCCCCGTGGACGGGATCAGGGACGTAGCAGCTGATGTAATGGTGCGGACGTGCTCCACTCGCGGACACTGGGTGCAGCTAGAGAGAGCGGATGAAGTTAACGGTTTCCTGGGGGAGTTTTTTGATTCTTTGTGATGGGTTCGGTGGTAGTTGTGTGTGTCTGTGTTCGTGAAGGTGTGGATGTGATGTAATGTGACGTCATTTGTATATTATCCATCGTCGTTCTGGTGGACTGGGCTTTATGTGTTCAACTCTCTACTCTAATCTAACTCATTCACAATTGAATTGTATAGTCTTGAAGGGAAGCTCGAAGGAAAGAAGAAAATGCCAGTGACGCGCTCCCAAACATCCTCGTTACCATCTCAGCCCCCGAAACAATCGGCCTACAAACAATCTACCAATCCTGTTTCCAAAACACCCCAGGAACAACGCTCAACGGCACCAGGCACCGCGCCCCCTAAGATCACTCGAGGGCCGGATTCCCGTCCTGCTGAGAACATCTCTTCGGGTACTGCGGCGTCGGGTTCTGGCTCACATGATGTTGATGTAGGGTATGGTGTTGAGCAGCAGCCTGCGGAAGGGGACGTTGTTGCTGCTGTGGAGGGGAAGAGTGAGATGGCTAGAGAGAGATTGCAGGCGGGGGCGCATGCGGGCCCTGTTGGGAGTATGTATGGGCCTGGGGTTTCTGGAGGGGACGAGGCCGATATGGATCGCAAACGGGTGGAGCATGATCGGGTGCTTGGGGAGAGGGTGGGGATGTCGCCTGCTGAGCCGGATGAAGTGAGACGGGAGGTGTTGGAGGGGAGGGAGAAGATGGATGTTAAGGGGGCTGTTGGGGAGGGGTCTGGGGGGTCTGTTGTTTGATTTTTTCTTTTTTTTCTGTTGTTGTATTGTATGTATGTATGTGGGGACGTGATATGATCATGATTTATTATATCTAGTTCTAGCCGTATAAGGGGTATCAATTTAACCAAAAATACAAAATTAAGCGTCGTCGTCGCCTTCGCCAATAGACACCTTCTTCAGGGACAAGTCGCGTTGCAGCTCCTGGATGCGTTTCGCGAGCTTGTTCTTCAAAATCTGGTTCTGCATCTTCTCCCACTTGGCGGTTTCCGCGCGGATGAGAGCCTCCAGCTCGACGATTTCTTCGCGCTGTTGCTGCATCTGTCGTTGCTGTTCGAGCTGCTCGTCGTCGAGATCGTCTTCCGGATCGCCACGATCCCCGTCGGACTCCTCGCTCTCGTCGCCCGACGATTCCGCCGCGGGCGTAGACGGCTTGGTGGCCGTAGGGGTACCGGCTTGGTATACCCCGCTGTCCATGGAAACTCCAGTGTTCACCCCTTCGGGGGCCGTATTGTGATCCGGTGCGTCGCCAGCCAGAGCGGCTTCCATCTCCGCCTCGAGCTCGTCGAAAAGACCATCCATGCCCTCATCGACCTCACCTTCAGCATCCTGCTCGTCATCGTACTCGTAGTCATCGAAGTCCTCGCTCTGGACGAGACCCTCTGCCCGGTTCAGTGCTGCACTGTCCACCAATTCGTAGCGCGGATGGCCCACGGCGGCTTCGTCCTGTGCGATCAAATCCTCGACAGCCTTCTCGACCTGTTCGATAGTGCGAGTGCTCACTCGCTCCCGGAATCGCCGCTTGCGCACCCATCGCAACGGAGGCACAAGACCGTGAGGATATTGCAATGTCTTATCATCCGAGCGGCCGATCCCGGAAGGAAGCTCGTACTCCAGAGCTTCCTTGTCGCTAGACACCGGTCCCAAAATCAATAGCATCTGGCATATATCTCCAGACTTGTACCATCCACGACGGTCCCAACTTTTCATTCCCTCAATGATACACGGCATATCGACCAGCGTCGCGGCAAACTGCTTATCTTTGACCTTGAAGATAGCACGGCGCCCTTCCCGGGTCAACGGCCGGAAAGAAATCTGCGATTCATGCAGCTTCCGCTCTTGGATCATCTGGTGTAAATATTCACATTCCGGTCCCGGAAGCATCCGCAAGATGAATTGCTCTTCGATCGACGGGTCGATTTCCGTGTCCGACGCTTCCGAGTCGTAACCCACACCAACCGGTCGCGTTGGCACTGCTCCTTTGTTTTTAATTCGGATAGACTGCAGACCAGGCTTCTTGGAGGGGTTCAGCTTCAGGCGCTTGGGCCCGGGCTGCTGCTGCGGCGCGGGCGCAGGCGCCGGTTCGCTCGGGGCGGGTTCATCGGCTGGTCGCTTCTTCGATGGCTTCTTCTTCTTGGGCTTTTCAGGCTCGGCCTCTGTTGTCGGCTTTCGAGCGATCTTGAGAGTGAGTTTGCGTTGTGGTGTTTCTGATGGAGGAGGAGGAGCTGGCGACGGTGGTGGTGGTGCCTCTGGAGCCTTCTTCTTGCCGAAGGTGAGTTTAAGTGATGGACGGCCTTCCGACATATTTATCAATGGAGTACGTGGCCCCAAGCTCAGCTTGGGTGGTGGAACTAGATCTTAAATTGAGTTGAAAGACACGGTTGTTGAAAAGCGATGGAGAGATGATGAAAGCAAAGAAAGTGAGAGGCGGAAAAGGAAGAAGAAAAGTGAAGGCGGAAACACTTCCTTTTCTTTCTTCCGCCTTTCAACTCAACTACAACACTTTACCTTTAACACAAGCAACACATTATTCAACTTCCAACAATAACTATCTATCTCTATTGAAATCAAACACTCTCAATACAACCTTAATTCACAATAGACCGGCGAACCTCGACAATGTCCAGTCCCAACCTCCATAATGCTCTTCTCCGTCCACCCATCATCCAGATTCTGCGCGCCGCCGGATTTCACGCAACGCGCCCATCAGTACTTGATACCATCACCGACCTCACAGCCCGCTACATCATGATCCTCGCCTCGACAGCCACCGCTCACGCCGCCAATGCCCATCCTAACAACCCCGTTCCCACGCTAGAAGACATCTACCAAGCCCTCCAAGACGCGGGCGCACTACGACCTCAGCTCCGCGAATGGGAAGAAGACTGGCACGGCGACGAAGACATGCGCGGTCTTGAAGGGTTTCTGGGATGGTTCACAGGCTCAGCAAACCGGGAGATCCGACGGATTGCAGGCTACCTTCCCAGCGAGGGCGAGATTGTCGATACGGAGTTCCTGGCCACAAGAAGAGAAGACTTCCTCACGGTCTTGAAGAAGAAACATAGTAAAACGGGCGAGGAGTCGCGTTATGCCGGGACCGTGCTGGGGAAGAGTGCCGATGAGCATCCGATTGTTATCGAAGGTGGTGCCCCCAGTATCCAGGAATGGGGCTCTCAGGTGCGGTCGCGAGCGCCGTATTTCGCGGAGAGCGATTCTTCGGGGGTCAGTAGTGCACCGAGTAATTTGTCTGATGGTGAGGGCATGGATGTGTGAGGCTTGGGATGCTTTTCTATTTTGTTTCTCATTCCTTTTTTGGACGGGCATCAACGATCACGATGCAAATTATGGTTGAATCGAACCATGTCGGGCTTGGAAGGCTATCTACATTATCAACCCTGCTACTGTCTATTGTCATGACGGTGAGATGAGGGCGTTACGCCGGCTCCATATCGCCCACGGGTATTCTTTGATTGACATACCCGATCAACACCAGTCAAACCACTCGATGGATATTGACCAACCTGACCTAACAACTGGTGAACATATATCACTGAGGGGAGTCTACAAAGGTGGACAAAGAACAAGAATATCTACAGAGATATGATCTAGTAGTGTCAGAATGAACGAGAAATACAAAGTTTAACATGAAGATATAAACATTTGGCCAGATTAGTTATAATTAATTGTGGAGTCTTGGCCATGACATCAAATCTTCCGCAAAACCAACTTCATTCAACAACCATCACCGCCAAAACAAATAAACCCATAAAAGAAAATCGAACCAAAAAAAAAATGGTTTACGCATTTAATCTCCCTACAACCTCCCATCTAACATTTCAATCTTACCTCTCGTCAAGTACCCATCCATCTCTTCCCCAAGCAGCAACAACAAGCCGACACGCTCTCCGCATCGCCCTAAAACAACACAAGCGTTTACCCCGCGGTCCGCAACAAGAAGCCCACCTCTCCACTGTTCTAACCACCTTAACCAACTATCTACCGCATCTAGCGGCCCTCACAAATGGGCTAAACGGCCGCCCGATAGAGGGCACCAGCACCAGCGTTGAAATCACACAACACAGCCTCCCCGAAAGCGAATGGCGCGCTACCCTCTCCCCGAGGACGTTAACGAACTCGACCCGCATACGCGGCCACGGACTGGACTTTGAACTGGCTTTCGTCCTCAGCACACTCGGTTATGTCCTCAGTGCACTCGCCCATACAAGCGTCATCCGCACCCTCTACGCCCCTACCACCCCGAGCCCCGAGCAGCGCACAGCCGCCATTCAAACAGCCACCAAGCACCTACTGAACGCGAGCGCAGTGCACTCCTTCCTGGCCACGTCGCCCGCGTTTGCAGCTACAGCGCGCGCAGTCGTGACCGGCCCTTCGGTCCCAGACCTCGACCAAGCGTCGCAGTCGGCTTTGGCATCATTAGCCTTGGCGGAGGCCACACTCCTCGCCGTGTTGAAGGATGATTACTACGTCGCAGCTTGTATACAGGCCCGCAACCCCAACGACAAGGAGTGGATGGTTAGCGCGCCTGAGATCCCCAAAGTGCGGGCTCACCTTTTCGCGAGACTGTGTATCCGCGCCGCCGAGTATGCAGACCAGTCTGCGGCCGGGTTGGGGTCTGTCGGGGTCGATGAGGACCTGGTCAAGTATGTGCGTGTGCTGAAACGGGTGGCGCGTGCGCGCGCGTGTCGGTTTTTCGGGGTCGACGCCGAGCTAGCCGGGAAGATTGGGGAGGGGGTTGCGTGGTTGAGAGCGGCGAAGGGTGCGTTGGGGGTGAGAAGTGCGCCGGAGGAGGTGGCCAAGCCCAGGGGATTCTCGAGACTGAAGCAGGGGTGGATGGAACGGCGGGAGGAACGTCGTATGGAGAAGGATGCTGGGAAATTGGATATGGGGGAGTTGGGACCGGGTGATAATGCCGGGCGAGAGGAGGAGGGGAGAGTGTTGGAGATGTTGGAGACGAAGTGGGTGAGGATGAATGATACTGTATGTTTCCATTTCTCTCTTCGCTCTCGCGTTCTCTCATTGGGTATACTGACTCTCTATATAGATAAATACGCAATTGATCCCGCCCTCGGCAGATCTAATGGCCAACCTGCCCTCAGGCCGAGATATCCACTCCGCTCCGACATATCGACTTCCAAGTCTAGACGAAGAGCAATCGACACGGATGCGAGCGCCGCCCGCTGAAGAAGACATCCGACCAGGCAGTGACAGCGAAGACGAATATCCGAAATCAGTCCCCGAACGAACCGACAGTGCATACTACTAACCCATGCCCCCATACCCACCATATCCCGAGCATAGATAATAAAAAATAAAGAAATAATACATTCCTATCGATGTCCCAGTATAATAAACCATCCATAAGCACAAACAAAAGAAATGTAGATGATCTATTTCTGCGCGAAATAATTCTTCTCCTGAAACAGATATCCCTTAATCTTCCTCTCACCCAGCAACTCAAAGTACTTCTCTAAACAAGCCACACTCATCAGCAAACACTCCCAAACCCCAATCTCCACCTCAACAACCAAAGCACCCAAGGTAAAATAAAATAAAAAAAAAAGGTCTTACCTCTCAAAACGCCACACTTCTCAAAATGATTTGCACCCTCCCTCGCATAGCACTTTCCAAGCTCCTCACCAACAAGACGAGACATCATGCTCCGCACCCATTGTTCACGAATAATGGCATCGCGGGCGTTGTGGACGGCGACGGTGTCTTCGTAATCGATTCCGTCGTAGGTAGGAGCCACAGTGGGCTTTTTGGCGAGGAAAGCGGCGGATTCGGGGGTTGGCATTTTTTTCCCTTTTTTTTTCTTCTTCTTTTATTCCCTTGTCTTTCGATTGGGTTTGGGAGGGAGAGGAGGAGGGTTCGTTGCTTGGGGTTGATTGATTGAGGTTGAACGGTGTTGGAATTGGTTTGATTGTATTGCAATTGGGGGGTTGTGATTGGTGGGTTTTCTGGGCGGTGTGGATTTCTACGGGCTTGGGGTTGGTGGTCATGTGATTGTGGTTTTGCTTTCTGTTTGTATGTCATTTGCCTGGACTTGTGTTCTTACATTGTCTGATATGAGTGCCGCTTTTGTGAGCACATGGTTCTGTGAGGATTATTTACTAAGTATCTTTTAAACCTATAAGGTTTACTTTGGTGTCAGTAAAACAGTATTTCCTCTATCTTTTATTCTTCCAGTGAGGCCTTGATTCTAACAGTATATTAGTTACTACTCGGTACAAACAAGACTGGTTGTGTTAATCGTATTCTTTACAAGAAGGATGAATATATGGATTATAGTTTAAAGTTAGTTTAGGTGAACATCCAAAAATATTAAAAAGGCAACTATGCGCCTGATCTCACGTTAGGGTTCTCACTCAACCCCGTATCTTATCGTCACACACATGGACTCTGCGCCCAGTCATGAAGAGCTTAGCTACTATATGTACATGGATATAGGTATATCAAAATGGTACTTGGTATACCGTATCTTGGCGTGTCAGCCATTCCACGGCAACATGGGCATCTGTTCATTTATCTCCCACATACAGCAGCATAGGTATGGTACTGATTATCCATCTCTGCTAGATCTGTTACAGCCTTACTCAGTCATGTGAGGTCCAATTGGAAAAAAGCAAATAAGGCTCTACCCCGCTCCCGCTACTTCGTCCTTTGGACTCTTGTCTTTCTTCTGCTCCTTTCCTCCACGTCCATCTCTTTGCACTGACTCATTTGCGATAGCCGGAAGACATACACACTCAGACAATGGGATCCATCGGCTCTGAAGCAACTCTATCTTTGAAAGATTCTTGGCAGCAGGCCATGGAAAGCTTCAATGAGAAAACAAGGCTGACATTGGTTCAAGATGGGGGATTCGACGATATGTCATTAGAAGATCTTCAGAACAAGATCATTCATCTCCGAACAGATCGAAAGACAAGTGAGAGTATGGAAAAGATTAAGCAGCAAAGCCAAAACATCGTTACCGCGCTTCAAAAGCTGGGTGGAATCGCAGTAGGGGGTGCCTCAATGGTATAGTTTGATGGAATATTGAAGCTCTCGGGCCAAATTAAGGCAGCTGAAGCGTGGTGTAAGAAAGTCCTAGCCAAAGAGAACCAGGGGTACGACGAGTGTCTATGGATACAACGAATGGCGGAGACCTATCATTTACTAGGTCTTCATAAGCATGCCATCCAGTACCACACACGGGTAAGTCTAGCCCTGTTACTACATTAATAGATCTTAAACAAAATGCTTCCTCCTCACCCAAAGACGATTGAAATGATAGATGATGGCAAAGAAGTTGCAGCCGAAGATCATGTAGACATATTAAACCGCCTGGGAACCCTACATTACGACGAAAAGAACTTCGAGCTAGAGCTGCAATACAATAAGGCAGCGTTTGATAAAAACACAAACGACATCAATACCCGCTACGCCCTCTTCAAAACCTACCACAGACACCAGAAGGCCGAAGAGGCTCGCAACATTCTCGAAGAAGCCTCCAAATACCCCATAGATGGGACAGCAACACAGTTGAAGCGACTGATCCAAAAAGCCGCTGAAGATAAAGAAAGGCCCCTTTATATATTATATGGAATGGCTACCCTATGTGCATCTGAGTCAGGCACTCTGAATTCTATGTTGAAGGATACGGATACAGCAATAGAAGAGGCTCGTATGGCTCGAAGCTATCGCACTCTGGCACCATTTTTACTACACAAGGGGGTTACCATTCGTTACTTCTGCGTGAATGAGCCGGATAGTCATGGCTCAGCTTTCGAAATCTGGAAGGAGTGCAAGTTGGAGATCGAAAAGAACATACACGAGGCCGACGACAAAACATTCTATTTAGAACAGGTCAACCGCCAGTTGAGCTTATATTATTTTGAGCAGCTTGAGACTGGAGAAATGAGAACAGAAGAACATATTGCAGAGTTGGAGCAGATTACTCAAAGCCATACCGGCCTGTCTCCAGCGAAGATGTATCTGGCTGCTTATTTCCGTAGCCACAACAGACCTGACAAGGCCCGCGATCTTCTTAAACCTCACATGTCGCTAGCTTTTGATCTCCTCTCAGACGAGGCGACGGCCGATGATGCCGAGGCGTACTCTATTTTGCACGACATTCTTATCACCTATGGCGAGATCGTATTTGAATGAGGTACAAACGAGCCATTCCTGTATCAAGAAAATATATGTATTTATCTATATGAAATGATATGGGATATTCAATTTGAGATTCTGTCCAGCCATCTGATCTTAATCAGTCGGACATAAATCTTTCCAAAAGATACCGTGATCGTGGTATACCATCAAGGCTCTCAGATCAGAGGAGACCTGAGAATTATTCATAGAAGAAAAGCGGCGCGGAGCTAGTCCTATTTGGAAGGATTCTTGAATATCCATTTTGTTAGGTGGGTGGGACGGAAAGGACAGATTCATAGGTAATGTATGTATGTAGTGTGCTTGGATTATGTTTGAGAAAAGTGAGTCTATTATTATGTATGCTAAGGTATCGCTCAAAGGAGAATAGAATATACAGTAATTCAGAACGCATTCGTAATCTAGCTAGTTAGGTAGTTAGGTATGTTTCCAGAAGCGATCGTATAAATCCTCTAATTTCTCGCGCATCGTGTCGCGCCAGGTGCGGTTGATCACGTTGCTTAGTTCGCGGTACTCCCATAGCTCGGACCAGCAGTCGCGGCCGTAGTTGCAGCCGGCTAGGTTGACCATGAAGTCCTTGCCGGATTCTGCGTAGTGGATGTTGGGGTCGTTCCCGTCGCCGCATGCGCCTGGCGGGTAGGAGTTGATGTATCGCTGGGGGAGAAAGGCGACGTGGCTGCGGATCCAGGGCTCGTTGGTGTATAGGTATTCGAGGGCGTCTTGCTCTTTGTGTTCCCATTCCATGTGCTTTTGCTCGTACATGACTGGGTCCCACCAGACGTCTAGGAGTCGATCTGTCCATACTGAGCGGCGCATGAGGAAGGAACCCAGGCTGAATCCGGAGCAGTCTTGCGATAGGATGAAATTGATCGATGACGGGTCACCGTCTCCCTCGGCGGAGCGCGACACTTCGTCGAGGTATGGGCCTGTCGGCGGGTGAGTGATGTTTAAGGGGTTGTAGACGTTGATGTCTCGGTATGCTATCTCGTCCAGACGGTTGAAGATGTGGTCTTGTAGCGAGTACGAGTACTCCATGATCCAGGTGTTGAGATCCACCCACCAGAACCTAGAAATGCAGTTAGCGGTATTCGATAACCCTTCATGACTGATCACGTACCACTCTGCATTGGGATGCTTCCGCATGGTCTCTCGGATAATATCGACCTTCTCCCAGCTCTCGCGCCACTCGTGGGAGTAGCGTTTCTTGGCCAGCATGTTGACAATTTCCAGCTCATACCCCCATTCACTGGCGTACATCTGTTTGTTCTTGACACTGTTCCGCTCCACCGCCCATTCCCGTGCTCCCTTCAATTCCATCACCCCGCCTTCGATATTAGACTCAAGGATGATCACGAATTTGTGACCGCCCCCAAATGACGACCGTCGGTAGCGCTCCATGAGAGCTACACATGCATGTTAATAAAACACCCGAGATCCTAGAGAAGTGCGACTTACATGACCAAAAGAATATGTACCCCACCAGCACAACAGCAAGCACTAAAAACAGTCGTAGGCGTCTCCGGCGCAACATCGTCTTGCCAAACCCGAAGGGGCGCCAGCTCTTACCGGGCGAAAAAGGCTGGCGTCCAAACTCGTCTTTATCAATGTATCCATTTGGCGACCTGGAGGTGACACGAAAAGTGGGTAGGGTGGCGGAGAGTTGACGCTTTGACCGCGAGAAGAAGCCATTGTTTCGTGTGGAAAATGACGGGTACCCGCGGACCTCGTCGCTCTTAGCTTTGGCAGCTGCCCATGAGATGCCACTGGAACCTAGAGGGTTCGGGGAAAGCAATCCGCTGTGTGGCGTTGAGGTACCACTGCCCGGGGTGAGGCCCGGACTGGACCACCCTCCTCCCGGGTGGGGTGAGGGTGATCGCGAGAGGGACATGGGCGGGGGATCTGAGATGACCAGGGTGAGGGCGCACGGGCACTATGGCCGGGCGAGGAGTAGATCACTGGAACGTCGTTGTTGAGACACACGATTGGCGATCTTGTTACTTCGGAGCGGAGGGATATCGAGGAGCGTCACCGGGACGCAAAAAAACCTTGACGAGAGGGAAGGGAGAGGTGGGAGAAAGTAAGATTGGAGGATCGCGAAAGGTCAAATAGACTAGATGAGCTAAGACTAAATTGAGAAAGATTGGACGAGATGAAAGAGAAAATGAAAGAAACCAAAAGTTGAGTTTGAATCAAAATGTACGGAAAGGGAATAGTGAATTATGGGGGGGAGGCGTTCGTATTAGGTCAAGTGGTAGTAGAAGTTCAACATTTGTCTCAGACTCAAAAAATTCCGATATCAATTCAAATAGAATACAAAAATAAATCCAATCAATAGAATACATAAATAAACAGAAACAGAAACTGGAAAGAGAGAAAAGAGAAATACCTCTTGAAAGTATAACGAGACCGTTTCCGTCCAAAGTGAGAGAAATCCAATTAATTCAAAGACGAAAAAAAAAAGATGGAAAAAAAGAAAAAAGATGAACCAGTGGAACAGCCATATTGTGATGGCAAGTGCAATGGTAACATAATCACTAATTAAAATTGAATGTGACACCGCCAATTAAAAAGGAACCAAAGGGAAGAATGGGAAATCTCAGAAGTGAGCGAGTGGAGAGAATAATTTCCAAGAAATTGAACGAATTCGATGATAATTTCGGTTCAGTCACGCTTCTGCAAGTGACCCCACTCTCCGTTTTTCTTGGCGTTCAGGGACTACTTTCACTCTGTTTTGATTGGTTTTGGTCTTTTCAAGTCCCCACTTTTAAGCTGCAACCGTCACAATAGTATACATTACTTACCACGTACATTTACATTCACATTTACCTACACTTACACTTACACTACAACTTCGTATGCTTACACTCCTCTCTCTCTGGACCATGGTCTAGAATCACGTCAATGATTGAAGATCTATAATTATTCCATGATAAGGAATTGGCTGTAAGAGGATCGTGGCTTGAATGAATCTACCACCATTCACGATAGCGTCTTAAATCACTGCAAGCATCACTGGATATTATTTCCATCTGGGATCGGTTGCGTCTGACTCGCTGGATCAATGTAACACTTTAATCTCTTTCTGCTCTTATCTTTCCACTCCATATTTCCATGTTATTTACAATAATCTCTTCCCTCTTCCATTCTTGAATCCCTATTGCTTCCAACCCTAATACCGGGAATGAATCAAGTACGGAGTACATTCAAAGCCATCATCTTACAGGAATATCGAATCCATCACTTCCAAAAAGTAAATCCTTGGCATCTCCATACCTGACTCAGTCCTCATCCAGACACGTCCACGGTACAAAATTCAATGTCGCTTTTACACCCCACAAGCACATCATCCCATCATACTCTGGTAACATCCACCGGTGTAGTAATTTAGTCTATAGAACTTGTTTGGAATGAAGGTCCCGCTGCCAGGATACAAGTTCTGGGATATTAACCAAGACTTGAACCGCATCCACTAATATAACAGTCAAGCATACAAGATAAGAGACGACGTTCGCATCGCCCCACAGGTGAGCTGTGAAGGTTAAAGATCTTCGCTGCTTAAGTTGCGACACGATCTATGCCAAATCCAGAAATTCTTATCATCGACCTCAATTGCTTAAGAAGGGTTAAATTTAGTTGAGATTATCCATCCTATCATTCCATCATATCAATAGTTAAAAATATTTGAGCTTTTGGTCCTTGTTTTGTTTTTTTCTTTTTTCCATTTTTTTTTTTCTCTCCAGACCGTTTTGTTTTTCGACATCCAGTATTGTTCATGCAATGCCAATTGTCAAAACCTCCTGCCTATACCTCATCACAAGGATAAGTGATGTGAACAAATATTTCCAAAATAGAAAATAACACATGCGACCGCCCTGGTCACTACCTTGACCGACAATTATCCAAAACTCCCCCGGTATTACCGACTATATATTAGAAAACCCCCCCTTACTTCTTTTCTGTGCGCTCTTTTCGTGATGGTTGCTGGTTGGCTGCTGCATCCTTGGGTACTAAAACCTTGCGCACCGCAAACCCTTTCTCACTCTCTGGCCGGATACAAGCGCTGTCTCCATGGTAAAACTCGCAGCGAAACTTCAGGAACTTGTGGCGATGTTGATAGATCGTAATAACATCCCCTGTGTACAGCTTGCCGAAATGGAATCCTTCTCGACTATGGTCGCCATCCGGCCCCCGGCGTAGCTCGGTGCCATTTACCCAAATGCATTTCCTTGTTTTAGTAGACAGAATTGCCATGACACCCGAAACGGCCTTCCAATTCTCCCCTGCGCGGATCTTGGACTCAATGGCTGGAGCCCAGAACGTAACTTCTAGTGCATAAGCAGGTATTCTGGTATCCATGGGATCAGGGTAGCAAACGGTGGCCAGAGGTCCCCGGCCCCAGGAAGTCATTCGATCCTCAAGGGGTATTGTAAGCTCGAAGATCGACCCTGGTAAAGTTGTCAACTTTCCTAGTAGCGACCGGGGCTTGTGAGGGTGGAGGATGATCTTAGGAAGTCCGGTGGGCACTGGGTCGGCTGGCGCATCGCCGCCTGCTCTTTCTGGATAGTCGAGGATTTGCTGTCCGGTATTAGCGTCAAGGGTGGTTGCCAGTTCGATATCGAAAATTTCCCCGGGCGCTGCGTCGGGTTCGGGTTTGCTCTCAGGTTTGGATTCGTTGGAATTTTCTTTGGTACAATGGGCGTTATGCTCGGGGCTTGAGCGTTCACTGGCGGTATCAGGCATGGGCAATTCAATCCGTCGGCTGATGATGGCAGGCTTAGGGGTTTCGTTACCAGGGCTGGTTTGTTGATTTGGCCTCATGTCCCTTCTCTCTGTAGTCCCCTGCTTCACTCCAATGTGCCGTACCGGTATCTCGACGACTGGCGGCTGATTGGTCGAGGTGCCAGGGTGCCATGAGTTCATGTTCAGCTGCCCAACAAGTTTCTCAGCCCCCATCAAGCTTGGCGCAGAACCGCAGATTGGATTTTCTGGAAGGGAAAGGAAGGAATTGAGACTTTTACCGTCGCTACTCGACTCACCGGCTGAAGAAATAAAATCACGAGCACTGAAGTTGTCCCCTCCAAACGCATCACCTAAAGCACCTGAGCTACCCAGCACGGATGGCGTGATTTCACCGAAAAGGCGTTTTGGTGTCGTATCGGCAGTAATTTGCACCTTCTTAAGGCTTCCAATGTTTGGCAACGACGGGTAATGGACGTCCACTGGAGGACAATCAATCCTCGGTCGTTTAGACTGAGTCAAGTCGCTATCCTCTTGTGGCTCGCCCGTATCCCCTGCTTCCGGTTCTTCATGGATGGACAACTGCGATGCGTCGGGCTCCTCCTCGGCATCTTCACCAATATCTGATAGCGCTCCTGGGATGTTGACATGCACGTCGTCCTCGTACTCATCGACGTCCTCAACACTGGCAATCCATGGGTGTTGGAAACACTCACGCTCGGTCGGACGGGATTGAGGGTCACGATTTAGAAGACGAGCAACTAAATCTATACCAGCTTCCGTCACACCTTCATCGCGGAGTATCTTGAAGTCGGCGTCCGAGGTCATGATTGTACGTAACATCTGAGCGCCTCTGTCATCACCCCGTCCCATATAAGGAGGGACACCGGCAAGTATATGATAAAGAACCGCTCCTAGGGACCACATATCAACTGATTGGCCATATGGGGAGGTTTTCGGGGGCCTGGCAGTCAGCTCACTTCCAACAAAAAGTGGTCGGAGAAAAACTTACGGATCCCCCAGCCTACGCCTCTTCCGAAGTTCACCGCGGCGATAGGAATCGTACTCGGGGTAAACTTCAGGGGCGCAGTACAAAAGAGTGCCACAAAAGGTTTTGAGAAAGGTTTCTTCCTGCACAACTTTCGACAATCCAAAATCTGACAATTTGACTCTTAGCGGGTCGAGCGAAGAAATTAGGATGTTATCCGGTTTGATATCTCGATGGGTAATTTTGCGCTTATGGAGATAATGCAACGCGTGAAGGACCTGCCGGGCAATGATTCGAACCATATCTTCCGGAATCTTGCCATGAGTTTGCAAATACGTAGACAGCTCCCCTCCTGGAACATACTCCATGATAATGTAGATCCATCGATCATGCTCATGGTGGTCAATATACTGGACGATATTTGGCTGCCAAATGTTAGTCTGGCGTCCTGCATCCATACGATTACATCGTCACTTACATGTTTGAGATCCTTCATGATCTTCATCTCGTTGTCGACCTTCTGATCCAATACTCCATTTTTCATAAATCGTCGTTTATCAAGCTCCTTAGCTGCGTACACCGCCCCATGCTGTTTTGTAGCCAGTTTATAAACCGTCGCAAAGGCTCCTTTCCCTACTTGACCGGTCACATTGTACGTTGGACCGCCTGTCCAATGCATGCCGTACGTATTTGGACCCGAGAATTGCAGAACGGGCTGCACTGAGGCGTGTCGTGGCTTGAGATGTGCATGTCCTGTCCGATGCTTTTGCATGCTTTCGAAATAGCGTAATAAATTTTCCGTGTACTGCATGGAGAACCCCTCCCGATTTGGTATGCGGATCACAAACCGGACTTCCTCCGACGTCTGGTCCCCATTCATCACTTGGATAACAGATCCATTGGTCAGCATACGGCTGTTATCTTTTTGACTCTTGCGAAGGCGGTAGTTGTCCACGATTGTGCCGTTAGTCGAGAGGTCCTCTAACATAATGATTCCGTCGTCCGTGAGATAAACGCGAAAATGGATGTTTGAGATACGCTTCGAATTGTTATCGCCGGAGAGGAGCAGATCGCAGCGAGACTTGTTACGCCCGAAGCAGAAGCCTTGGCCTAGGTCGTGCACGTCCGATGATAACCTGAGAGCAATATCCAGAGCCGCCGAGCTTTCGTAATCCAGCTCGTTTCTTTGCAAGATATGCTGGGGCGCAATGTTACCCGTTGCGGCCACTGCATGATGGGCTGCGGGCGAACTAGGATGCAAGATACAGATGATATCTGCTGCATCCTGCTCTTGGAGGCCCGAATTGTTGTAGCCCATGCGACGGGGGTCCGTGCATGGCTGAGTGGATTCTTGAGTCGCTTCCATGTGGCTTGAGAATGAATAAAGATAATTGACAATGATCCGGCTGAAACAGAAAATAGGCAGGGAATAGCTACTATCACAACGTGGTTGATCTAGGAAATGGCGTTGGAAAATGGATATGGCAAGAAGATGTTCGCATAACCAATACAATCGTTAACACTGCTCCATAACATGCACCTGTCAAGCGTGTTAGCTCTGATCATCTTGTCAGATGGCTATAGAGAACAAGACCACGTCTTACCTCATACAGTTGAAGAGATCTAATGCCAGTGATAGGTTGCGACAATGCACTTTCACAAACCCCTAGCTTCCCAGTGAAGCCTTGATAACTATATGCACGGACCTAGCACTAAGGGCCGGAATTAACAGTATCGGCCCAAAAGAAAAAAGCAAGATAATGAATCAACCAGATTATAGAGCAAAATTCTATTCATAAAACGCGTGAAGTCTGGATGGTACTCGCGATTCCGCAGGCAGGGGAGCTCCAGACTCGACGGCCAAACCGCTAATCCCAAACAAGATGGCAGAAGATGGCCAGGGTCGGAGACATTGAACAAAGGGAAGGACAGGAGGTAATTCGAGCTATGACCTATTACAAGGAGGAAAAGGCTATGTCTGTGACACGATTAATAGGGTTAGTTCGGAGTCCTTGATTAACAGTGACCGAGAAAGACTCGAAACTTACACAGTTGGACGAATTCCCCATTCACCATTCAGCACACAATGAAGAAGGGGAAAATTGTGACTATGAACTTAGATAAATGGGGGGGCAAAACCGAGCGACAGAATACTGTCTGGGGGGTTAGATTGTCGTCGTCCGAGAAACAGTTTGGAGTGAATTCAATCAAACCCGTATTTTATTGCAAAAGGGCGAGGGACGCCCCAGGCATCAAACCAGGCGCTGCCCAGGCACCCAAGGCTTGACTGGCCTGAGGCTGAACAACAGCTCAGAACCAATCAGAGTGCGTATTGGCACATTGAAGCGGGAACCAACCGTGGGCCGATTGTGGGGAACTTTCGATCTATCAACTCCGGCAAAGAATTGTTTGTTGCTTATTGATCTGAACCCTCTTTAAACAACATTATGCACATGCGTACAATGCATGTTTGTAGCACTTGTACAGGAAAACAAAAAGAAAAAAAAAGTTTATCATTGGGCAAATTAATTTTCCTTACACAAATGATTTTTTTTCTTTCTTCTTTACCTACTTCCGTAAGCTTTGCTGTGATCTGTGCTACGTTGAAACTGCCCACTCATAGCGATTTTGAACACTTCACTCAAGCGGGCAATCGCCTCATCCGAAACCTCTGTTAGTAGAGTCAGCATCTACAACAAGGCTATTCAAAAAGAACAAAAAAAAATAAAAGGGATACTTACGGTAGTGAATGACAAGACGATTTCCCATCAGGTTCAACCCTTGTCCATTTCCGATCTCCGCAAGATCGTTAGGTCCTAGGCCGGATGCTTCCAAATCCAACCACACCATGTTTGTCTCTGTGGGCACCTTCAGCTGCCCCCCGAGATCCGTCCACAAATCAGCAACCTTCTTTGCTTTGGCATGTGTGTCCCGAAGCTTTCCTTCCTGACCAGAAGAGTCTGGTCCAAATGTTTCCTCCACGGCCACTCGGGCAGCAGCAGCGATCACCCCTGCTTGACGGACACCACCTCCAATAGCCTTGCGGAACCATCTTGCCCTCTTGATGAATTCCTTGGATCCAATAATAATACTACCGATGGGTGCACCGAGGCCTTTGGAGAAACATAAGCTTACGCTATCGAACAGAGTAGTATATTCAGTCAGACTCCCGGCCCCAGACACCACGGCTTCCCAGAGTCTCGCTCCATCCAAATGCACCTTGATACCGTTTGAATGAGCCCATTCGGTGATCCGACGGGCCTCATCAAGTGGTAACACCAAACCATCCAGAGAGTTCTCTAAGCTGATCAGCTTTGTCGGGCAGTGATGAATGTCGTCATCTAGCACGGCATGTTTCTGGATCTCCTCCAGTGTCAAATGCTTTCCGTTCTTAGGCACAATGGTTTGAACCATCGCACCGGTTAAGGAACTGACACCGCCTGCCTCGTAGCAAACGATGTGAGAACGATGGTCACATAGCACCGAATAAGGTGGGTGTGTCAGGTGGGTTCGAATGGCCACCTGGTTTCCCATTGTTCCTGACATGACCAACAAAGCATCCTCGTGACTTGTCCGTTGGGCAATATAGGCCTGTAAGTCCGTGGTTGTTGGATCCTCCTGAAAGACATCGTCAAGAAGTGTGGTTTGACAAATGGCTTCCAGCATGGAGGGAGTCGGTTTGGTCATCACATCGGCTGGCAACGGGATTTCTGTTAACATTCTTTTTGAAACATTGTTGGAGGTATCAATGTTGGAAACTTACATCGCAAGTCAAATTCCGCCAATCCAGCACCCTGCCAACTGTTGGGTTTGTTACCCGAAACATTCGAAGCTGTGGTTGCACTTGTCATGATGAATTTGTGACCGTATCCGAGTCTTTGAACGGGTGACGCTGACCGAAGAAACGGCCGAGTCAACAAACGGGTGAAAGGTCTCATATAGCTAAAGGATGAATACGGTACGTAAGCAACCACCGATACTTTATCGCAGCTTTCAGCATTATTCGGGATGTTACGCCCTACGCGGGGTAAGATAACAACGAGATAACGACCTAGAAATGCAATTTACCCGACAACCGGTGTACCGAACAAATACGGTAAAACCAATACCATTCGGGCTAAATGAATTAACCAAAAAAAAAAAAAAAAAAAACTTATGACGACAGAAGGAAAAAAAAACGTGTGCAGTTCCTTATCGATAATCCCAAAAGGGGATAGCTGACCCGCCGACGTGTCCCCGGTTGTGGCTGAGTCAGCAGTCGAGATCCCTCTGGACTTTTGCAGTGGGAGAAGGCTTTCAACGTCCTCGCATTGACCCTTCAACCCTTCTGTAGGTGGCGTACTGCACATCGGACGCCTTCCCGTGGGGTTTTGAGATATTATTTTACATTATGGATTTAACGCGACTCACCCGTCCTTCCATACTGTGCCAGTGTTCGCGCTGCTCAAGTTCCCTGGCGGCACTGGAGAACGAATGGGCGAAGCTTTCTAACTCGTATTCCGTCGCCGCAGGCTGGCTAAGCGTCGAACTTCACCGCATATCAATTTCACCAGAAAAGAAACAAGTCCCCCAGTCGTCGGATTTAAGCGTCCTCCGCGGACGTATCCTGCAAGAGATTGCATGCAAGCTTTGTCAGCAGAAACTAGGTGTCTTGTGCTCACTCGATAATGGGTAAGTGGGAGTCAACTGGGATCGTTGTTCGCGCATACACTGGGACTAACCATATCAAGTCCCAACATATTCTGGAAGCTTTCGAAGGTGTCGTTCCGAGAAATTGTTACGATGCGCACCGTCGAACCGGCATTTAAGGATGGTGCGCTGGAACGCTTGATTCATCCTCCCCAGAAACGCGACCGGACATCCATTCAACCCGGCGCACTGGTACCGATAGGATCCACGGAACTGGATCCATATGGCATGTCGGTGGAACAGCAAATTCAACACCAGGGTTTGAGCATCGATCACATTTCAAACTCCGTGAGCAACCTGCACGATACCATGTCCGAGCTGAAAACTGCATTCACGACTCTTCGCATCGAACTCAACGGCCCGGGTCGGTTCTCTGATCTAGGGACTTCCATGAACAACGATTTTAATATGATTACGACCGTCCTCAAGGAACTAAAATGCAAGTCCGAGGAGATCGAAAGGTTAAAACTAGAGATCGAAGCATTGAAGTTGAAAAATCGATTCGCGGAGGAACAAGCCACAAGACAGCCAACAACTCACTTGGCTATCGACAACGCACTCCCAGAAGTTCGGAGTCCAGGGTTACTGCAAGCAGGCAAAAAGCGACCATGGCCCGACTCCTGGCCCAGTGGTCGCACCCAACCAATCGCAGACTCGTTTGATGACGGCGACGAGGACGACAGTGTTGATTTTTCTCTGGAGGACTCGCGGATGCCACCGGTGAAAATCCCTCTCAAGCAGTCGGAAAGCAGAGTGATGATGGATACACCGCACACGTCGACCGGAGCCGAATCTTCCAATATCCATATTGAATTGGACCAGTCAACACATCAAACTCCACACTGTGAAACCCCCAACCTCACAGGCCAACAAGCCGTCCACAAACGGCCGCGCCTCTCCCAAGCAACTGATCGGCCTTCATCCTCCGGTGAAACCGACAGGCGAAAACCAGGCCGACCGCGCAAATCAATTAGTCAAGCCGCAAATACCAACCTCTCCAACCCCCAAACTCAGACCCCCAGAGCAACCCCACTAAGCGAGCAAAACCCCAACGCCAGTAGCGGCACCCAGAACGACCAACCTCCATCCACCGATAGTCCCAGTCAACGAACAAACGGCAGCGAGCCTCGGGCGCCCCGATCCCGCAGCTTGCGCAGTCGATCCCGGCCTCCCGCTGCTAATCGGGCGTCCACAGGCGCTGACAACAACTTGACCGTACAGGACCAATCACAGACATCGGGGAGTAATCAACGACGAGCCTCCGGACCTGCGAACGAGCAGACAAACTCCGGGAAGGAAAACCCGTCAGCGAAGACCAACGATGATCCGCAAGCGAAGCAAAAACGGGTTGCCGCGCACGATCTCATGGCTCGGTTAGCCATGCAGCGGGAAGAGGCCATGGAGACGGAGGCCCGGTAATACTACTACTTAAGCTAGACTGATCTTCTATCTATGTATTATTTTTATTTTTCAACATTCATTTCATTTCATTCTTATTTGTGTTATCTTTCTCTCTCTTACACGTTGTTCTCTTCTTTTCCCTTCCAAGGGTTTTAAAAAATCCCACTCGCCTCGGCCCTGGTTTTTCCTTTTTGGTTCGTCTCTATATGGTGGTTTGTATAAACAAAAAAGTCGAATTCTTCACGAGTACACGGAGCAGTGGAGCAGTGGCTGGACTAAATTGTTCTTCTGGGACCTGGATAATTATAAACTTCAATCCAATATTCAAATTGCTCAATCCAAAGATTATCATCTATTTAGACGTTGTAAAATTCATCTCACACAAATTCACACTATACAATAGGTTCCGAGAGACAATATATCCACACAAATCTAAGAGAAACATCTATTTCACACACATAAACCCACACCCATCTCTGGCTCTCTCACAAGCCTTCTTCAGCGCCTGTTCTTCCACATCTGTCCACTTGACCGTCAACTCATCCCATGGTTTCCGGGAATTGAACTCCTCCCGGAAAGTCTTGTGCATGGCTTGCAAGCGGGTGACTTCACGGGGGTCGCCGGTACCAGAGTACACGATGAAGAGGGTGCAGGGGGGGAGAGATTCGTAGACGCGGTGGATGTTGGAGACGGTGCGCGCGACGGTATCAGCTAGCGCGGAAGTCGTGGAGGAGGTGGGGGTGGTTTCTTCAGGGAGGGAGGTAGATTCATTTGCGTTATTGGGGTCGGGGAGACGATTGCACCAGCCTCTGTGGAGTTCGAGTTCGCGCATGCGCGCCCAGGTGAAATCGACGCCGGTGCCGGGTATGGATGGGTTTGTGTCGCTGTTTTCCCCCTTGGCGACGGAGGCGATGCCGGAGACGACGTCGGCGTCGTTGCTGCAGCCGATTGCGACGGTGGCTTGGGACCCGAAGCCGCGTTCGGGACTGCCCCAGTCGACGACGGCGCCGGTGCGGCCTTCCGGTGCTTTACCTGGTCGGGTGGAGCGGGCGAGACGCTTGAAGATGCTCTCGTTGGAGGCGTCGCTTGTGCCCCAGCGTTCGCCTTTTTCGCATTTCTGCTTGACGAGCTCGAGGACGGCGCGGGCGTCTTCGATGGAGTCGTGGCCTGTTTGGCCCTTTTGGATTTCCTTGTTGAGGTATTTCTGGGTGAGCCATTTCAGGCTGCATTTTAGGGGCGGGCCGCGCGGGTGCGGGTATGTGAAGGTTGTGTCGACGATGAAGGGGTGGGTTAGTTTTAGGGCTGTCAGGTCGGAGTTGAGCGAGTGGCCGACGAGGATTGTGTGCGGGGTGAGGATGGTGAGGAGTTTCTGTTGGATGTCGGAGAGCGTGGTGGCGACGGGGTCGAGCATTTCCTGCGTGATGCCGGAGAAGCGCGTGAGGTAGTCGATGACGGGGAGTTGGGGCTTGACGAGCTCGTCGAGCACGACTTCGCCGTCCCAGCCGACTAGGCTGATGCGCGTGAGCTCGGACTTCCCGCCCTCTGTGATGCACATCTCGCAGTCGAGCGCGAGGATGGTGCGTCCGGCTGTCATGCTGCCTTGTTGTATTTCGGCTTCGGGGACGTCGCCTTCTTCCAGGGTTGTGATGCGGGTGTCGACCCATCCAGACTCGCTGTCCTGACCGGTGCGCTTGCGGCTTTCCATTAGGGATGTCTTCTCGGCGTCGGTTGGGAGGAGCGCGGGGTGCAGGGGGTAGTCATTTTCGCGGAGGTCCTCGAGAGAGCTGAGGAAGGTTGTGATTGGGGTGCGCTTGGGGACGAAGCTCTTATCCATCCGCGCCTGTTTGGGGCCTTTCTTCTGGTTATCCTCCTTATTCTTGGGGAGCGCAGACAGCAGGATGGCTTGGAGCGGCGAGTGGACTTTGTTGTATTTGGAGTCGCCGGGGGCTCGCACCGGCCAGACGTGGGGGAATATGTCTGCTAGTGGCTGCAATGGGTCGGGGAGGGTGTCGCGCGACAGCGAGCGGGGGTTGAATCGATGCGATCGGTCTTCCAGGGGGAGGCCCTGCTTCCAGCGATCGAAGTCCGCCTGTTTGGGGTCCTCTTCCTGGGACTCTGCGTCGGCGGAGTCATTCTTCATCTCTGTATCCTCGGGTTGCGGCAGCAGGGGGACTGAGCCATCGAACATGCCTATTTCCAGCCCCGGCACCATCAAAGCGACTATCTTCCTCACATGTCCGGAGTGCTTGAGGGAGATCCATTGCGGCGCGATCCCATCGGCGAAACAATAGAGTAGGAGGCCCTGGAGATCTGCGATTCGAATAGAGGATTGCAGTCGTCCCTCGACGTAGGTCAGAACCGGATATTTTGTCTTCTCGCCGTCGACGCGTTTCTTCTTCGCTGCCCGTTGCGGCACATCATCCTTCTTGGCTGCTTCCTTGGATTGCATGTCGTCGGCTGAAGCGGCGTTGCTTGCGCCATCCTCTGTCTTCGATTCGCGGAGAAGGGTCAAGGTCTGGGCGACGCCAAATCCATTATCGGTACTAGAAGCATCCTTGACGGGGCTCTCGTCGTCGGAGTACTTGCGCTTCCTTGTTCCGACCATGTTGCAATTGGCAGCCTTTAACAAGTCGTCCGGAAAGTCCACGACCAAGACAGAGACCGTCGGAAAATTTGTAGAATTCCGCTAAGTCTCTTAATTGACTAATCTTTCGGTCGCTTCCGCCAGTGAATGGATGTCGACAATGACCTGAGTTTCTTTCTCTCGGATTATCAATTTTCGTATCACGTGGTGATAACAAGGTTCTAGATTACCTCAGCTTTGCATAAGAATTTATGTTATGCACGAGAACCTCCATTCGACCGGCCGACATTTCCAAATCCGATACTCGGAAGATTTCCAGGAAACAAAAATCAGATGACTGATCGATAAGACTCTGACTCAGCGAATGGTGTCATCGGATAAACAATAAAGCGCGACCCACCGTCAGCACGAAGAACCAAACAGAAGCAAAGGAAGCAATTCAGTCGATCTGATAAGCAACCAAATTTCGCCTTCACAGCGTGATCTCTTCTGTGCCTTATCCTTACTATACATTCCCCCAAGTCCAGAACTTGATCTTTCCAAAGCCACAACTTCGCCTCTCAACCCAGGTCTTACCAACCAAACCCCCAATTAACCTCCATAAAAAAACTCACAACCAACAACCCCAACACAAACCACCCCACCAAAAAAGAAAGAGAGAGCAGCGTCCAAAAAAAAAACCCCCCGCCCAAAAAACAACCAACAACCAAAAAAAGATGTCAAGCTTAATCGAAATCCAAGATGAAAGCGAATTCACCTCGCACCTGAATTCCCTTCCACCCTCAACACTATCAATTCTCTACTTCCACGCGCCCTGGGCAGCCCCCTGCACACAAATGCGCGCCGTCCTCTCCGCCCTTGCATCCCAATACCCCGCCACAACCCCCCCAAGCACATCCTTCATAAGCATCAACGCCGAAGAACTCCCCGACATCTCAGAAGACTACGACGTCACCGCCGTACCCTTCGTAGTACTCCTGCGCAACGGCCAAATCCTCGAATCCATCAGCGGCAGCGAAGCCACCCGCGTCCGTGACGCCGTCGAGCGCCACGCCGGCTCCGCCCCCAAGTCCTCTTCTTCCACCAACACCATCCCGCCGCCCCTCTCCGCCGTGCCCCGAGAATCCGGCCCCGCGACCGCCACCCAGGCCCCGCTCGGCGCAAACGGCGACCCAGCACTCACCCCCGAACAGTCAAAGGAGGCGCTGTTCGAGCGTCTCGCGCAACTAGTCAAGGCCGCCCCCGTCATGCTCTTCATGAAGGGTTCCCCCAGCGCGCCGCAATGTGGCTTCAGTCGCCAGATTGTCGGTATTCTCCGTGAGCGTAGTGTCAAGTACGGTTTCTTCAATATTCTGGCCGATGAGGACGTGCGACAGGGTCTGAAGGAGTTCGCTGAGTGGCCTACTTTCCCTCAGTTGTGGGTGAATGGAGACTTGGTGGGTGGGTTGGATATTGTAAGTGCTTTTTTCTTTCTTTTCTTCTTCTTTTTTTTTCCACATCTTTTTCTTTTGCCCATTTTATAATGTTAATGTGCTAATTGTGTCAAAAACAGCTCAAGGAAGAATTGAATGCTGATCCGGATTTCTTGCGTGAATATTCCGTGAACAAGGCCCCGACTGCGGCTTGAGCGTATAGATGTTCTATCAGAAATAATTAGGTCCAATTTCATTTTACTTGTTTGTGTATTCGGTCTGCGTTAAGAGGTGTTCTAATATTAGATTTTTTTTTCTTCTTCTAAAGGGTCAGTGATGTCCAAGCGTATCCTTATTCTGTTCCGGTTGTATAGTTCTACTGCATCGTGATTTACGAGAATAACAGAGTAATACGTATAGAAATATTCGGGCCTACCGAGTCCTAGTTCAAGGTTGAGAAAATATATATAAATACCCAAGTCATCTATGTAACGCACGCGCTGTACAAAATGTAAAAGCTCTCCATCACACGTGCAATCTCTCAAAGGATACAATTGATCTATATCGGCAGAGGCACCGGTGCTCGCTCAATAAACAACGGGATCCTGATCCCATTTCTCTGCTTTCTTAAGGGGTCTATACACTCTCCTTCTCCAAACATCGGGATATTTGCGATGTAAGGTGGCGAAGCGGGAGAGGAGCGAATCTTCATCGACATAGGCACCAGCGAGCCAGCGTCGGCCAGAGTTGGTGTCAAAAGCGCGACGGGCATGGACGACGCGGCGATTTTCAAAGATGACACATTCACCTGGCTGGAGCTTCAATTCGAACTGGTTTTGAGGTTTGTTGAGCCATTCGTTGAAGACCTTCAGCGCTTGCAGGCTCCGGGTCACAACGTGATGATCGTGAGCGTAGCGGTGATAGATTGGAGCCTGGAACGGGGGGGAGTAGTTTACGCGAGTGATTTTGACTTGGTTGGCCTTGTGATCTTTGAACCATTCAATTACTGGCCACCTGTTGCAGTAGACGTGATCATCGTGGTTGTACTCGTAATTGATATGGAAATTGCACAAGAGCTCGAATATCTTCGGATGAGTCCTCATGAGGCTAGAAGCGACCCAGAAAGTGTCGGCGAACAACGACTCACCACCCTCGCACGAGTTCTCAATACAATGCAAGAGCTGGTAACCCGGTGGCTCATTCATGTACATCAGATCCATGTGCATGCCGAGGTCCTGGTCCGTATACGCGACATTTTTAGCCTGGGGCACGCTCCGCACATCCCAGGTCGGGCCGTAGAAGGTATTCCGAAGTGGCCCCATGCGGGTCGCAATTTTCTCGACCATCTCACGCTCTCCAGGGATTTTCTTTAGGAAGATGATACCGGTCTGAGCTAGTTGGTGCATGGCCTCGGCGAATGCAACCTCGTCGTTCATGTATTCATCATATGAGATCCAGAACTGGGTGTTTTCCTCCATATGAAGCCTGTTCCACACGGTCCGCCGCCTTCTTCGTCCAGCCGAGGAGTATTCCGGGTTCGCCTCCACGCGTTGGATTGCATCCTCATCATAAACGGAGGTATGGTGCCCTGGAAAGCCCGGGATGTCGTTCTCCCATTTCACCTCCAATCTCGACCCGTCCCATTTGACTGAGCGTGGCTTTATGTCGACTGGGATATCGGTTGTCTTGAAATTACGCTGTTTGGTGGATTGATCTATACAGAGCGGGCATTTGCAACCGTCGCGCAGCAGAGCATGATGGTGTGATTTGAACCCTTGTTTCAAGGGGATTTCGATCGCGTGATCATTCACTCTGAGATTTCGAAGCCATGAGTTCTTCATCAATGGTCTAGGGCTCTCCTCTTCTTCTTCTTCTTGTTGTTGTTGTTGTTGCTGCTGTCCTCTCACAGACGGTTCTGCAAGTGCTTCCGCGGGTGTTTCCGGTGCTTTTGGTGGTTGTGGAAAATCATCTTGAGCAGTGTTCGCAACGGAGTAGTTGCGAAAATAGAGAGAGCGTGTTGACGGTAGAGTTACTCGCGAGGAACGAAAGAGGGAAGTCAGTAAGCGAGCTGGAGCCATGTTGCACAAGGCTGCTTTAAGCAAGCTCGTAAGAAGAGAGAGAAAGAGAAAGCGGGGTGGAATGGGGAAAAGAAAAGAATCTCAAATGATCAGACGATTTAGAAGGACCGAGGTTTACGGGCAAATCAAATACCAACCTTTTTAGGTTTAGCGGGGATGAAATTAACCTGGGGGAACAAAACGAAACAGCAAACCATTCTTGTCCGGTAATGGTACAGTATTTGTTATTTGTAACTGTTATCTATTGTAAAATTACCGTCTTTCCTGTTCTCAGTTAAAAAAAAAAAAAAAAAAGATATCTGTGACTAAATAACAACCAATTGAATTGCTTCTTGATAATCCAACTTTACGTATCATTGACTTAATTCCAAACTCTCCTACGGTCAAATTCTGAAGTTATCTCATTTATCTCATTTATCTTTTTCTTTCTTTTATTATTTAGTTTACACCGACTATAAATTCTAACTATACCCTAAATTTTTTAAACCAAAAAAACCACCCGGATCCTTTCCCAACTCAATTCAGCTCATACCCGGCAAATTGTTCTAGAACCATCACATGCATGTCTGCCGGGGGAGAGCACCTGAAGGATGAGGTAAGGAATCGAATGAATTAAACACTTACAAACCACCGTCGCTAACCTATGAACAAGGGCACACGGCGACAAGTCGTCCTCGCAGGTGGAATCGCTGGTCTATTCTCCCGGTATATACTCACTCCCCTTCCTCACAATCCTCGAGCGCAATCAAGACGCAACAATATTACACGAGCAGAAATTCTAAGTCCAAGAATCATAGATTCTGCGTCGCCCCCCTCGATGTCGTCAAGATCCGTCTTCAGCTCCAAATCCATTCCCTCTCCGATCCGTTATCGCATCGCAACATCAACGGACCAGTCTACAAAGGCACGCTCTCCACGATCCAGACAATCCTAAAGCATGAAGGAATCACTGTACGTGTCCCACCGGAACAGATATTACGATTGATTACCTACAAAACAAATGCTTACATGGTCGGGCAAAATAGGGACTATGGAAGGGCAACATCCCCGCCGAATTGATGTACCTGTGTTACGGCGCCATTCAATTCGCAACCTACCGAACAACAACTCAAGCGCTGGCTCAGCTCGATCCCCACCGTCTCCCTCCTCCCATTGAATCCTTTATCGCTGGTGCAGTGGCAGGCGGGACAGCGACCGCATCGACGTACCCCTTAGATCTCCTACGGACACGGTTCGCGGCGCAGGGTACCGAACGCGTCTACACGAGTCTCCTGGAATCGGTGCGTGAGATAGCCCGAAGCGAAGGACGGGCGGGATTTTTCCGTGGCTGCACTGCGGCGGTCGGTCAGATCGTACCGTATATGGGGTTTTTCTTTGCCACGTATGAATCTCTGCGACCGATGATGTCCGGGATACAGGATATGCCTTTTGGCTCCGGGGATGCTGCGGCGGGTGTGATTGCAAGCGTACTGGCCAAATCGGGCGTCTTTCCCCTAGACTTGGTGCGAAAAAGGCTGCAAGTCCAGGGCCCGACCCGTTCCAAGTACGTTCATCGGAACATTCCCGAGTATCGCGGAGTGTTCAATACCCTGGCGATGATCGTCCGCACACAAGGCATCCGGGGGCTTTACCGCGGATTGACTGTGAGCCTGATCAAAGCCGCGCCCGCCAGCGCCGTGACCATGTGGTCCTATGAAACATCTTTGAAACTCCTCCGCGAGTATGATGTGGCGAATGAGTGATGGGCGACCCTGATTAGATTGTACAGTGTATAATATCACCCTCCTTATATAGACTTGGTAAGATAGAATCGAGGGTCAAATAAAAAAAGATTAAATATGTATTCATATTTTACGCGCCATATCTTTCCGACAGGCTACTGGACAAGGGCGGAAATTGAGGAACGCTAGATAAACAAACAGGAGGGGGTGTCGCAAGCACAAGGACGGGAGACAATTTGACACAAACTAGACAAGCCAAGAATCAACCCAACAGGCACGGGGTGTGCAGTGAGATGAATTATTAGTATTCGGGTTCCTCCTCGGGCTCCATGCCGTCGTTGGCAACCTCCTCATAGTCCTTCTCGAGAGCAGCGAGATCCTCGCGGGCCTCGGAGAACTCACCCTCTTCCATACCTTCACCCACATACCAGTGAACGAAGGCACGCTTGGAGTACATGAGGTCAAACTTGTGGTCGAGACGACTCCAAGCCTCAGAGATGGAAGTGGTGTTGGACAGCATGCTGACAGAGCGGTCAACGGGAGCGAGTTCACCACCTGGAACGCGCACGGGCTTCTGATAGTTGATACCCAGCTTGAAACCAGTCGGGCACCATTCGACCAAATTGAAAGAAGCCTTGGCCTTGATAGAGGCAATGGCTTGGGTGCAATCACGGGGGACAACATCACCACGGTACAACAGAGCCACCGCCATGTACTTGCCATTACGAGGATCACAGACAACCATCTGGTTGTTAGGCTCAAAACCTACATGACAACATCAGTCAATCTGGTACGTGAATAGGCATAGGGGGACATGGGGGTCCATACACTGGAATGTGAGGTCCTGCACCTTGAAGCTTTCATGAGAGCTGCGGGTGCTTGAAACAACGGGCGCGTAGGAGATCAAGGGGTAGTGAATACGAGGGAAAGGCACCAGGTTGGTCTGAAATTCAGTCAAGTCGACATTGAGGGCGCCATCAAAACGAAGACTGGAAGTAATCGAGCTGACAACCTGGGCAATCAGTCGGTTCAGGTGCTCGTAGCTGGGACGGGGAATATCCAAGTTGCGGCGGCAGATATCATAAACGGCCTCGTTATCAACCAAGAAGGTGCAGTCAGAGTTCTCAATAGTGCTGTGGGTGGAAAGGACGGCGTTGTAGGGCTCAACAACAGCAGTCGACACACGAGGAGAGGGGTAAACGGCAAACTCCAACTTGGCCTTCTTCCCGTAATCCGTAGAAAGACGCTCTAGTAGTAGAGCACCAAATCCCGAGCCAGTACCACCGCCAAAAGAGTGGAAGACTAAAAAGCCCTGGAGAGAAGAACAGTTGTCTAGTATAAAATCAGTACAGACCTACAATATTCGCAGTTACGAACGTACCGGCAACTCGACGGATGCGGTCGACGACGCTTTCCACAAGCTCCTTTCCAATGGTGTAATGACCACGAGCATCTGGCTTGCATCAGTATTGGGCATTATCTCCACAGGCCAGGGGACCGTACAGTTGTTGGCAGCGTCTTCCTTGCCGCTGATCAACAGTTCGGGGTGGAACAGTTGGCGGTAACCACCGGTACGGATCTCATCAATAGGCTGAGACAGTCAGCTTGAATCCTTTTTAACAAGTGATTTAGTGTGCGTGTGTCCCTGTGAAGATGATAACGTACCGAGGGATCGAGGTCCACGAACAGCGAGCGAGGAACATATTTGCCGTTGCTGGTCTCCGTGAAGAAAGTCTCGAAAGAACCGCCTTGGTTGACCTCTTCGAAAGCCTCCGGGTCGATACGACCATCAGCTTTAAGGCCATGCTCAAGTAGATATCTGTGGCAGTTGCGATTAGTACACTTGCGAGCTCATTGCATAGGCATTGGATAAGTGGGGAAGCCGGGGCAAGGGAAAAGCGGTGAACATACAACTCCCAAGCGCTGTTACCCAGCTGAGTACCAGCCTGGCCAATATGAATGTGACAGACCTAGACACGAAAAGGAAGATCAGTATTACAAAGTCAATGATCCTAAGGTATGTTGACAGATTTGTCAACGGCGTGGCGTGATTCAGGAGAGGGGGAAACTCGATGCGGGGGGGAGATTGTAAATAATCAACGGATAAGCAGATAACGGGTTCCATACCTCGCCTCTCATGTTCAAGACAAGAACTGATAGAATTCAATAGAATTGATAGGATAAGCCAGTGGCTGTGTTTGAAACAGAATTTGAAAAAAAGGGTTGTTGTTATGAAATCCAGGTCGAGATAGTTAAAGAAACAAGAAAGAGGAGAGGAAAAAGTAGTTGGTTGAGTGATAGTTCGAGACGGACGGTCGTTCCTGCCAATAAACAACACCCTGGCAGCCAATCAGCGACGCGCCTGGTCTCCTGACCCGTTCGCCAGGCGGATCATCACATTGTCCGTTTATTTAACCTTAGTTTTAATTTATTCCCTGTATTTTGTCTATCCAACTCGAACCATCGCTTCCCCCCTTAATAACCATTGATTATTTCTTCTGTTTTCTCGACTATTCATGATCTTCCCTTATGATAGATTACCACGTGTTGATGCCCCATGAAATGCGGAGGAACTCACTTCTCAAGTATTTAGTTGATACATCCTAACTAGCATACTCCTAGTCTTTAGAAACAGCACAGACCAATGGTTATTAAACCTTACAGAGATCAGGCATCGATCCTTTACTACTCTTGTGCATCTTTATGAAGATCCTATATCTCCAAATCTTATTCCTACAATCAACTACGTGTAATCGATATCGAGCAGCATTATGGTGAATTGTTACAAAGTCCTTCGAAAAGGATCCACTTGCAGAAAGTGTTGACATGATAGCAGGACTAAATGTATGACCAGATTGACATGCAGTCTCATTAGATGGATGAAAATTTACTAGATACAGGGCGTGTGATTTGGTTCTACGATCGCAGCACTGCCGTATACTGCATGCAGGAAGCTATGATGCCTTATATCACACCGATCGTCAAAATGACATAATCCTTGGACTTTGACATAGACAACGAGATTGTCACGGGACTACCTCAAGGACAAAAATTTTGTCCAAAAAATAGTCCATTAGTAGAATGTTAATGATAGTGGCACCAAGTCGTCATACAAGTCTACGTTGAGTGGTTGACAGGGCGGGGCCCAACACAACACGTCAACAGTTCAATTGGCTCTTCCATGGATCGGAAGAGAAACTGCCGTGGAGCATCGCCAGAGTATGATTCGATCAAGCAATCGATCGGCCCTGATATGGTAGGTAAACGATGTATCGGAATGCTATACCCAGTCTGAAATAGTCAGATTCCATTTCTGGCCAAAAGAGGAGGATATATTCACTATCCATGCTAAGAATCATGAACAGCGACAGGGAATGTCCATGTCTGTAAGCCATGCATTATGTGTCACAGCCAATTATGCAAATGCACGACAGAAAAGTTGGTTCGGATTCCAACCTACCCGTTGCATTCGGTGAAAAACTCTTATCAATTCGTCGTTGAACTATGTTAAACATCCACTTATGCTCAGAATCCTTGCACAATGGAACCTTTACAACTACAAATTACTAATGTCATTGTTGTGAACCTCTTACTAGGTTTGGGGATTAAGGTTCGCCATCAGAGGCTTTTGCATTCCGAACCACATCCGCAGCCACCAATACTAGTGCATCGGGGAAAGATATGACTTGTTGACATCTTCCTCCTTTAAGGTTGCAATTTCTTTCACGGAGTGGAAGCTATTCATGGCTTTACCGCAAGTACCTGAAGTGGCGTTTCTTGGCAGTGGCCAATATCCATCGTGTGTTTTACCTAGAACCGTGATACCCGACCAATGATGGTGAGCTATCTAAAGTCTGGTTAAAGGGAAAAATAGTGCGAGGAGGAAGGGGGAAAAAAAAAAAAAAAAAAAAGCGACACTAGTTTCGGAGTGTGCTTATCTCCTCCTCACGCACACCTTCTGCATTGTGTGCAGTGTGGAAAAGAAAAAGGTTTAGTGATACGCAAGGACATTTCTGCACATGCTGATTGGTACTAGGATTCATCCTCCTCATGCTGCAGTCTAGACCCGAAATGACATACGCAGTAGGGGGGGAAGTCTGTCGACGTACAATTTCCCAGGTGAGACCAGAAGTCTGCTATATGATTGTGATTGGATGCAGTCATTGGGTCTTTGGAGCCCTAGAGTTAAGGCTAATGAGATAGTGGACCATTATGGAGGTCCAGTGGCCAGTGGCCAGAACCACTGATCCAAGCAGACGGTCACCAAGTGGCTTTTCACTAATCTCGATCTTTGATCAAAGATTTTGTGTTCAGGGATAAAGTACGTACTCCGTATTTTTGTTTATCTCTCAACATGAGCCTTTGTATCCTGATGGTTGACAGCTTTTGTAGAGATATTGTGTAGGAGACAATTGGACCCGAAAGGTTGAACTCGGCTAAAGAAGCCTAATGAAGTCAATTCGGTGGTCCAAAAAAAAACTTCACTGACATCAAATGACAAAACGGTCTGGACTAGAAAAAAAAAAAAAAAAAAAAAAAAAAAAAAAAAAAAAAAAAAAAAAAAAAAAAAAAAAAAAAAAAAAAAAAAAAAAAAAAAAAAAAGAGATTCTCCACCGTCTTTCTTCTTTTTTTCCTCCCGTGCGATCGGCACCTGTCCCGCATGGTTTTTTCTCCTCTATAGGAAACTTGCTACTTACTTGCAGGATTACTAGACTAAATCACCTTTTTTTTTATTATTATTCTCAGTATTATTATTAAACCACCTTCCTCTTTTTCTCAACTCTCGTCTTCCTCTGGTGGTTCAACTTTCTGACTCCTTTTCATTTTTATGGCATTTTTTCCCTTCTTTATTTCTTTCTTCGCTCTTCATCACTGCTTCAATTACACCCCCACCTATTCGGTGATTTTCTCTGCTATCTATTAATCTTACAATTGTTCTAATTCTTTTTTCAACCGCGTCAATCCAGGCCGACCACTTAGAAACACCTGCAATTTATTTAGTCTCGCATCGGGAGAGTGTCTCCACTCAACGTTTGGTGTAGGTCCGTCTACCTCGTGCTGTTGGCCCCAGTCAATTTATTTATATCTGATACTGCTTCCCTCCGCTTCTGCACCATTGCATCCTTATAGACTGTTAGGTCTTGGGGTTCTCATTAATTCATTCTTTCCTCTCCGCGTCATTCCTTTGAATTTCTGACAAGCATGCTCAGCTGCTAACATTCATTCTAGCCCTAACAACATCTTGAACCAATATACTTATTATTACTTTTTTTTATTTAATTACTATCTCGACTACTAGAAATAGAGGTCTGGCCTGGTGCCAGCATGTCGACACCTATTGAAGAGCGACCGGCTCCCAAATATCCTGAAGAGAGAAGGGCCAGAGCGGAGGATGATATCATCCCGACCTCCGATGATGGCACTTATATTCACGAGGAATCTCAGAATCCCCACGACAATCATCTGAGGGTTGATACTTCCTATGACGATAACTCAGACCCATGTCCTTTGCGCTCCCCTTCGGCCAAGAGAGAGCAGGCCAAACGTCTGGAAGACGATCTAGCCCTCTTGGAAGCAGAGCGGGTGGCCTCTCGTTCCACTCATGACGATACGGAGAAGGATGGTGTCGAGCGCAATTCTATCTCGCGCTCCCGTTCGCATCGGTCACAAAATGTCGATGAGTTCGACGAGGCAACGAACCCCCTGCATGAAAAGGCCGCTGTCTATAACCCGCCGGAAAATCCCAACACGAACATTGCCAGGTTTATCAAGAAGCTTCACGAGTCCAGTTTCATCGTTCGATACTTCACTTACATTGTACCCGTTGTCCTTATTTTGCTGATCCCGCTGCTGGTCGGCGCTCTGGCTTACCCGCGAGCTAATGTTGGTGGTGTCAAACTGCTCTGGTTCTCCGTCTGGTTGGAAATTGTCTGGTTGACTCTATGGGCTGGTAGAGTATGTGTCCCCTTTGTATTCTTCCAAGTGTCGCCGCCTGACTGACGAATTGGTCCATTAGCTCATGTCTAAAGCTATCCCTGTTGTCGCAGGACTACTCGCTAGTATCTTCACGAATAACGCTAAGAAGTGGCGCGATATGGCTAAGCAGTTGGAACTGCATGCCACACTCTTTTTCTGGTGGCTAGGCATCGAGATTTCCTTCCTACCGACGATGAAGAACCACCATATTGGAGGTGACGAGCATTCGCATTCGTGGGAGAATACGGTCAACAAGATCATCATCTCTATCTTCGTCTGGACGGTTCTCAACTTTATCGAAAAAATCATCATCCAATTGATCGCAATTAACTTCCACACGCGCACATACGCCGATCGCATCGAAATCAACAAATTTCAGATTGGTAGCTTGACCAAGTTATACGATTTCTCCCGCAACAGGATTTCTCAGAAAGATGAGGAATTCGAAGAAAAGCAGGCGAACGGTGGCACTGGTACCAAGACTCCGCTCCGCATGCCTCTGCAGTACGCGGGTAAGGCGCAGCGAGTCGCGAAAGGTGCCTTGCACAAGGTTGGTGATATAGCTGGTGCCGTCGCCGCAGACTTCACCGGCCGCAAGGCCACTGGCAGCAATCACCCTTATCAAGTTGTTCTGACCCTCTTGCGGACTACATCCGGCTGCCAGGTCTTGGCGCGGCGACTCTACCGCACCTTTGTACGCGATGGATTTGATACAGTTTTTGCGGGTGACTTGAAGGAGGCGTTCGATAATAGCGACGAAGCCGAGGCTGCTTTCATCATGTTTGACAAAGACATGAACGGTGATATTTCCATGGACGAACTCGAGGCTGTCTGCGTTGAAATTGGACGTGAACGCAAGGCTATCACTGCATCTCTGAAGGATTTGGACTCGGTGGTATCACGACTAGACAATGTGTTGGAGTTCTTTGTGGTTGTCATCGCCTTGATCGTCTTCTTGTCTCTCATCTCCACCTCAGCTGCTGGAGTGCTGACATCCGCAGGATCCAGTATCCTCGCTCTGTCCTGGTTGTTCTCTGCTACCGCGCAGGAGTTCCTGCAGTCTGTCCTCTTTGTCTTTGTCAAGCATCCATTCGATGTTGGCGATCGTGTGACGATTTACGGCAACGCTGGTGATGCCGGTCTAGGTGACGACTACTTTGTCAAGCAGATTTCCTTGCTTTACACCGAGTTCAAGAAGATGCAGGGCCATGTCGTTCAGGCACCCAACAGCTATCTCAATACACTCTTCATTCTCAACCAGCGTCGATCAGGCGCTCTCGCCGAAGCTATTCCCATCGTCATCAAGTACGGCACGACACTCGAGCAGATTGACGCTCTCCGCCAGCGCTTGTTGGAGTTTGTCCGTAGCGAAAAGCGCGAGTTCCAGACGAACATCCTGACTGAAATGCGCGCCGTGACCGAAAACTTCTCCGTGACTCTCAACGTTGTCTTCTTTTACAAGTCCAACTGGCAGAACGAAGGGCTGCGTCTGCAGCGTCGCAACAAGTTCATCTGCATGCTCATGGTTGCCCTGCAGGAGATTGGCATCGAGGGACCTCGCATGAACCTCCAGGGTGCCCGTGTCGACATCCCATTCCATGTCAACGGTTTCCCTCAACAGATGGCAGCGACGGCGGCGGACCATGGCGACATGCGTCCTCCTCCCACCCCCGTTCACGACATGCCCGAGAACACCGGCACCGGCTCCAGCGCTACCCGTCACCCTTCAATTCTGCGCAAGGGCATGAACACCGCTGCCGCCCGCGCCCGCGGCGAGTCTATCCAGTCGCGCAAACATGTCGATTTCTCATTGGGTATGCGCGACGTCGCTTCTGGCGATGTAATGGGCGATGTCTTTGAAGATCGCAGCCCCCGTGTCGACGACGTCGTCCGCTTCACCAACCGCGAAGCTGCCGAGCGCCGCATCCAAGAAGAGGAGGAAGAGGAGGTTGAACGGGAAAGCCGCACATCGTCTAACCGCGCCCGCCGGCAATCCAACCTCAGCGTCCCATCCCAGGGGACCGACGGCCGTCGCTCCACCGAATCCCAAGGCAACCGCAGTCTCTCCTCCATCAGCCGTAACCGCTTCTTCCGCCACCGCAGCAGCATCAGCAGTCGAGAACACACCGATCTAGCCGAACAAGGCCGGTTCGATTCAAACGATACCCGCTCCCTATCCCCAGCCTCTAGACCCAACTAGACCCCCACCCCCTCCTACACACCAATTGCCGCATCTCTGCATAAACTTAAAACAAAATACATATACACCCGATCATCCTGCCATGTCGATACTACGCGCACATGATCACGTTTTTATGATATATCCAGTGGGCGGTACCATTCGTTTTTGTTAGAAAAAAGATAAAGAAAAGAAAGAAAAGAAAGAAAAGAAAAGAAAAAAAGAAGGAACACCGGACAAGACTGGGTCTGTCAAAGAAAGCCCATTGTGCATAAGCTTTTGGTTCAAGACTTGAACTACTACATACATCGGCTACTATCATTCGTTGTCTATCTTACCCCCCTTATACAAGATTGATAATTAGCATAGCACGCAAGCTCTGCAGTAGATAGATTTTTTTTTTAGATTTAATACTGAATCTACCTTGTGAATACACCATTCAATACCATTCTTTTCAGTATTCTTTCCTACATTAAATTATACAATTAATCAATCATAGACATACTAGTAATAAAGAAATAGAAGAAAAAATAACAATCTGGTATATATCATATCATATCCATATCCATATCCATATCCATATCCATATCCTACATTCATATACTCATTCACAAATACAAACCAAGAAAAAAAGAAAAGAAAGAAAAAAAAAAGAAACCCCACTCCATGCAATGCAATATACGACAAGAACTAATAACTCAAAAAACACAACCTCATACAATAAAACCGATTTCAATCATGCCCTTCTTTCTTTCTCTCTCTCTTATTCATTTCAAAATCCAGTTCCAGGTTCAAGTTCAACCGAAACACAAACATGTGTTGAGTACTTTGCTTTTCTTTTTTTGCTTTTCCTTTTCTCTTCCTTTCAGTTCCGTGTTCACTCCGACTAGCATTGTGATTCTCTCAAAACAAATATCTTGTTTATTTCATACATACAATAATTTCCTTTTCCTTTTCATTTTTTTTTCTTCTTTCTGTTTTAATAATGTTTCGTCTCTTTTTTTTTCAATTTGAATAAGACATATAGATAGGTTTAAAATAAAAACAAAGAAAAGGAGTTTTGCGATGATAGCTGGGATGGATATATGAGCGGTGAAGTAGAAAGGACAATGGGATGAGAATGAAAAAAGAAGAAAGTACAGAAGGAAAGGAGAATGTTGAGATCACTCCGAACACCCGCTTAACCTGGCAGGGAAAAACAATGATGAGAAAATAACAGGGGCGAAAGAAAAAACGGAGAGTAATTTGACAACTTGCATCGAAGATATGCGATATAAAATAGAGGAAGGAAAAAAGAAAAAGAAAAGATAAGTACAGAGAATGGTAAGAAAGAAGCGTACATAGGCAGTGTCGATGAACAGGACAATTCTTAGTGAGAAACGTCTAAACCTGCAAGATGATAGTCTATCCTTTTTAGCATCTGCAATAAAGTGTTGGAGCTCTATCTTCCCCCTGGACGAGGAGTAACCTCTGGATCAGGATTGATTGAAGGGGTGTGAATTGGACGAGGAGTAGCCTCGGAGTCTGGGATAGTATCGGTGTCATCATCGATGGCGGACATCCCGAGAAATGGCGTATTTGGATCAACTGGCATAGGTTCATCGTCATCTTCTTGTGTGAACACTATAGGCGGGGTTATGTGGCCGTGTTTCAAAGTTGCCATGCTGGACTCTGCGCCAGGCTCAGCATTGGCCTCGTTATTTCCACGAGCAAATGGTGGCCCTAAATGAGACAGTCCGGAGGCATCGGGGCTCATGTTGTAAGCGGACAGCGTAGGGGACTGTCTTGGGCTGAAATTTTCATCGACTGAGAGTTCAATGGCTTCCTCAGGAAATTGGAGTTCTTCAAATCGATCCTCTATGCCCGTGAGACTGGGGGGTTCTGCACGCTCCTCACTGATACTTTCGGAGCTCCCACTTATCCTTCGGTCCAGCGAATCTCTCTCCTTATGGAGTAGCTCCTCACTGCCACTGACTACACTGCCTCTGCTGTTTGTCCTCATCATCTCTATGCCCAGCTTAGAGCCGGGGCGCGCTGATCGATTCCTCGGGCTTTGCGTGCGAATATGAAATTGCCCAAGTTCCTCATCTTCATCATCACCGGATTCCGCGCACTCGTAGCGTTTCTTCTCTAGCGATTCTCTCTTTGCCCGAATTGCTTCACTAGAGCGTTGCTTTCGAGGTGTGAGCGTTCCGGTCATGTTCATAGCAGCTGGTGCAGACACAGTTTGAACCAGATGTGGTAAGGGCGTGTTGTTGGCAGGTTTAGTGCTAGATTCGGTGACCCCTTGGGTCGAATCACCTTGATTTGCAGTGTCATTTCCTGATATTCCTAACCCACCCTGAGTTGGGCCAATCTCATCATTCTTGCGGCTTGCAATGAAAGGTGCATCCTCCGTCTTGACGAACTCGATGTCACCAAAGTAACTGCTGCCGATGGAGTCTGCGCGGCTAGACCCTTGATAAGAGCTCGCCGGCACTGGGGCAAAGTTAGAAGATGTTACGGAACTTGGGCTGTGTTCCGCAGGGACAGGCATCTGGCGTGGCGTAGAAGACGGGACAATCAACGGCTGAGCGGGATTGTAATCCTTGGGGGCAGGTTTCCACTGACAATGCTCACGCAGAGCTTTTTCCAGCTTATCCAAGGTAGGTGGTTTCTCAATCAGTGCATCAAAGTGTTGGGTCTCGGGGAAGTCTTTTAGGTAGCCAGTTACCGCGATGATGGGAGTATGCCGATTGAGACTTCGGGTCTCTCGAATCATACGAGCAACATCTGCTCCATTCACAGTGGGCAACTTAAATTCAGTCATGATAATATCAAATCGCACCTCACTGAGCGCATAGCGGGCGGCCTCAGCACCATTTACAGCCGTAACTGTACGGCACCGAAGCTTCTCAAACAAACGTTCCATCACCATCCTCGAGACCGGGTGGTCTTCACAGATGAGCACGTCCAATGGCCGGAAGAAAGGACCTTCGGGGAGATTTATTTGGGATTGGCGTCTAGAGCTTTGGCGCTGTCGCTGGACTTTGAGCAAAGCTTTTGTTCGTGGATCTTCATTGTCGGAAGATGAAGGCGAGATATCGAACAATTGGCTGCGTCGCTTGTAATGACCAGCAACGTATGATTCTCTTGCCAGGGAAGATGACAGATCACCATCTTGGGAACCAATTGTCTGAGACCTAGCCCTTGTAGGTAAGCTACCATGACGCGGTGGTCCTGATGGCGTTTTGTCGGGTGAGTGGGTTGATGTTCGGCTTGTCTTGACTGGTGACGATGCGGTTGAACTAAACTTCAAACTTGCCATACGACCGTGATCAGTGTTTGCGGGTTGTCCGGAAGCACTTGAGTTATGCGAATTGGCGGAAGAAGATCCAGACGTCTTCCTACGTTCATGATTGTGCTGGCCTGTGCTGAACTGAACAAGGAGTGGGGATGAGGGCTGAGATGGGCGACTGGGAGAGGAGTTCGCTTGGCTCGATGGTGAAGATGGCCGGTTGTTTCCTTTGTTCTGTGACATGGTCCGCTGCAACGGCATGGGTAATGGGCTACCTTCCAATGAAGGACCGGTCGTCGAGGATGGCGCTTGTCCTCCTTGACCTTGACCTTGGCCTTGCGGTTGTCCCTGATCCTTCCCTTGCGGGTTCTGTTGAGAAACTGAAGCTGCATATTGGCGCTGTTGTGCTTGCATTGCTTCTTGGCGGAGCTTCTGGATCTGATCCTTGTTCGCCTTCTCAAGCATTGGTAAATTCTTGAAAGCGAAATTACCAAAGTCATCCTCCAGCGAAGGCTCGCTCAACCTCCTACTACGTGACTCGCGCACATGGGGTGGGATGTGTAGAGGCACCAACGGTCGTTTGGTGGCGTTGGCTTGGGAGCGAACTTTAAAAAGCGCATCATGGGGACGGTCTGGATATGAACCGGCTGCCACGGGCTGTGGGGAGGAGTCCCCATCCTCAAGCTCCTCAGAGAAGGCCTGCAATGTAGCTCCACGAGCATCAAAATATTCAGTATCTTCTGGGTTTTCTAGGTTGGGTACAAACTGAGCTTTGTCATCCAACAAGGTACTCCAGTTGATATCTTCGAACCATGGGTGGTTACGAATTTCTGCGCCGCCACTGGGATATTTCTCGTCGACATTGGCACCGATCCGCTGGCGAGGATCGATAGTCATCAGTTTGTTCATAAGGTCGATCGCCTCCGGGGTGGTCAACTCTTCCGCTTCTTCCGGCCAGTTAATTCTTCGGTGTAGAATATTGTCGAAGACTTCATCTGGGGTACTTGCATTGAATGGGGGGTAACCGAACAGAAATTCGAACATGATACCCCCCAAAGACCACCAATCGCTCATCTCATCCTGACCCACGCCATTGATAGTCTCAGGAGCCAAGTAATCTGGAGTGCCAACAAACCGCCGGTTGTGATCTTCAGGGTCGAATAATGCCATCAAGGGCGGCATCATAGTCTGCTGCGGTGGTGTGCCATGCAAAACCGAGTTACCGGGTGTTGGCTGGAGCGGAAACAGATGTGGCGACTCGCCCGCTTCACTCTGGCCCTCTTCCTCCGTCAAATTATGGTTAGAATAAGGGACCGGGACAGGCTGGGTACCCTGCGTTTCACCGGATTCATTAAGAGACATCCCCCGAAACACAGAATTCAAGCCTTCGCTTCCTACACTGTCACTGCGATATCCCGAGGCCCGGCGAGAAGTTTGTCGGGTGAGCCCACTCTGGCTGAGATTAAAGTAGGAAGGCTGAGGTATACTACCGGCGACATCAGGGGTTATCAGGGGTGTGGATCCGGGGGAACCACTACCCTGAAAATCAAACGAGGCTGAGCGAGACGAGGTGATCGACGTAGCACGAGGGAAAGGCCCTTGTTTCAGAAGATCTGGAGCCGGTTCGTGGTTCATACTCTTCAGAACTCGCTTCTGACGTCCAACAAGTCCCATCCGAGACAATCCAAAGTCGGTCAGTTTAAGATGACCCATTTGATCGATCAAAAGATTATCCGGTTTCAGATCACGATGAACAATGCCTCTGCTATGGAGATGTTCTACCCCAAGGACTACTTCAGCGACATACTTCTTAGCCCAGTCCTCAGGAAGTCCACCTAATACTTTAACAAGAGATGCACAGTCACCCCCGTTGAGGTATTCCATTACCAAGTAAAGATAATCTTTGCTGGAAAACGTCCAGTATAATTTGGCAACGAAATTACTCTCCCCTTGCCACATCATAATGGCTCGCTCAGCCTTAACATTGGTGACTTGATTCTTGGCAACCATATCCGCCTTTTTCAATACTTTAATAGCAAAATACTCTTGTGTGGTCTTTTTCTTCGACAGATATACACTACCGAAGGCCCCCTTGCTGATTGGCTTGATTATTTCAAAATCTTTGATGGATGGTGGGGCGGGTCGTGGTTGCGGTTGACTAGCAGATACCAAGTGTGGTGACACTGGTGGCTTTTGGGCGTCAGATGAAGCTGCTGAGGATTGGCGGCGATGATGACGGAAGTGATGACTCGCCAGCTCGCCGTTGTGTGCCGAGGGTGAAACAACAGGTGAAGGTAGACCTTCGGCGCCGCTGGAAAGGCGTGGTTTTGACATTCGCAGAGGTGAATGAGGTCCGGGTATCCTGGCTGGTGAATGTCCTCGGCGTGGTGAACTCGATAGCCCAGGAAGTACAAGACTCCTGCGCTTTCTATCCACACTACGTTCAGATGATGGTGAGTCTGTTCGCAAGGCACTGGGGAAGGCAGTTGAAAGAACACTGCTATCACTATTCTCACCAGGGTCGAAATCTATTGCAGAAAGACCACGCCGAGATGGCTGAGAAGTACCCAACACTCCAGCAACGCTTTTATGTGAACGAGGAGTTGGACATTCCATTGGACTATTCGAGCCTGTAGATACAGCGACCGACGAAATTTTGCCTTCTGATGAGTGGGGAGACTGGAACCGTTCGGGTGAGTTTCTCATAGACATCGTCAATGCAGACACTGGACGAGGTAGAGGCGCTGGCTCTTGGTTCTGAGCCGGGCTAGGTACGCAGACAGCACTGGCGTTAGTGTCCAAGTTATCCTCGGGCAAGTCGTCTTCGGAAGAGCAAGAATCGCTCAACTGACCAGCTGCAATACGTTCGGCTTTGGTGAGAGCGGCAGTGATACATTCTTCCACCAATACTGTATATTCAATGCGAATTCGCTCGGCATATTCAACAATCCTGCGATGGCGGATTATCGCATCGACCTTAGCCTTGGCCACTTGCTCTGTATCGGTACACAGGGCAGCCAGTCCCTGTTCTTGCTCCAGGGTATTTGAACTTGGCGACTGCCACTGAAGAACCTGAGAGATCCGTGACTCTGATTGTGGCGACAGAGTCCGAAAATCGTCGCAACTTTCTGTGCGGGTTTCCTTGAGTACGGGCATGTTGATTTCCAAAGCTGTATCGCACAGGTCCAGAATCAACTCAACTATGCGAGATAAAGGTCGACGCACAGCAAAAGATCGACCACGAGCGTGGCCTAGCCCCGACACCGAGTGATCCCTCGACCGAGGAGGTGTGCCAGGAGCGGAGCTGGTGCTGGAGACGGAACCGGACGAGGGGGCTGAAGCAACTGGTGATGGTCCAATTGGCAATCCTTTGTACTCCGGTTGAGGTAACGGAGGAACAGTTTCACCCAAAACCAAGGGTCTACCTTGCCTAGCCTCAAGAGCGTCCAACACCTTCACTATCGCATGACGGTGCTCGTTAAGATTCTCCTGGGCAATCTGTACATCCATCTCAGCCCGGTGTTCCTGCAAACAAAGATCGGAGTGTTTCTCAAACCACCATGGTGTGATTTGGCGCTCACAGATCCGACACAATATGGGAGTAGGGGCAGGGTGTTTCGAGGGATCGGGTTCGTTGGCAGCGGCTTCGGCCAAAGTGGTCAGGTAGTTCGCGAGCACCTCAGCGCCGACACCTAAAGACTCCACCAGCAAAAGAGGAAGGTCTATGGTAACTTCTCTCGGCTCGGTGAACGGTCGTAACATCCACATGGTCTAAAATTCGTCCTCGTGTTAAAAATATTCGCCAATATGTTCCAGATAGTGAGAGAACCTACGTGACCGGCTCCGTCCGACGTACGATCATAAGCCATAATCCCTTGTGCCTCCATATTCAGAATGTCATGGTTGTGCTCCTCTGCCTCTGCAGCCGGCTCCTCTCGGTCGGCTACACCTTCAATATCACTAGTCTCTGCAGTCTCCTGAACCACAGGTGGTGGTTCCGGAGAGTATTTGAGAACCGAATCAGTGCCCATCTGCAAGGCGAACCGAATAAACCGACTGCGAGAATCATCCTCCTTCATGGCTTCGACCGCATCGTGAAAAGCATTTTTGTTGTCGACGATAAGCTCCGATATCATTCGCCCTTCTACCGATTCGGGATCGGTCCCCACGACCTGTTTCCAAGACGGACTGACCCATTTGATCCGACCATCGAGATCCAGATCGACAATAACATTCAATGTCTGCTCCGCCGCCTCCTTCAACTCTGCGCGTTCTTCCTGCAAGTCATTCTCGTCACTGAGAGAGCGGTTCGAGGGGGAAAGGCTCGGCACGATGGTCCGGGCCTCTTGTCTCAAGGCAGTCACGGCCGGAGGCGCCAGGAACTGCGGGCTTTGAGTGCCATTGCCCGCCATGCTGACCGACGATATGGCTGAAGCGATATGAAAGCCCCGGGGAGGGACGACCAGAACGACTTCGGGGACTGTAGGCAAAAAGACAAGCGAAATTCAACGATGAGCAGAGCCAGGCAGACCGTCTGCCGGGCAGAGCGGATGCCCTTTAGAGATGAGGTTATGGATTCATCCGCGAAATCAACGGGCCATGGCTGAATTGCGGGGCGTTAAATTCAAGCGAAGAATGGCCGTAACCGAAGGTAGAGAATGGAATGTTATTTATTTCTTAGGGGGGCCTTGAAATCAAAGGTGAGATCGGAAAAATCACCTTTAAGATCTAGGGACAAAAAAAAAAAAAAAAGGACGAATCGTGATCACGTAAGGACTGAGAAGGAAGGGAATGAAAGGTAATGTTCTATGCGGGGAACGGCGCGACGGAGGCGTCAACGCGAAGCCAGGGTGATCGACAAAAGTCAACCCCAAAACGAGGTTGACTGGGTGAGGAAGGAAAATCAAAGCAGAGAAAATTGTAAAGAAAA
>ML742130.1:0-81457 GCA_009193465.1 Aspergillus avenaceus | reverse complement strand
TGAAAAGGGGTGGAAGATTGGGATACATACAGCCATCCATTTTGTCGCAGGCGCGTGCAGCATCGGTGCGATCTGCGAAGCTGATGAAAGCGAAGCCCTTGGCTCGTTGGGTTTCTCTGTCTCTGGCAAGGAAGACTCTGGTGACGCGGCCGAAACGCTCGAAGAGATCGCGGAGTTCTGCTTCCTCTGCCAGCTCGCTCACCTGTTTCATGATTATTAGAACAGATTGTCATCGGAAAGATATCATGATAACCATGGCATAGGAACGATGTCGAGTATTCAGAGATAGGAAGGGATAAAGGACTTACGTTTGTCACTCTCAGAGTCGCCAGATCGTCCTTCTCGTATTTGCCGCCCATTCTCTCGCCGCCGCCAGCAGCACCCTTCCGCAGATGAGGAGGCACGTAGCTGCCAGTTCCGGCGCCGACAGTACCAGCCGTATCCTCCGCAGCAGCGGCACCATCGGTGCCAGTCGACTCGTCGACAGGAGCCATGGTGTCCTTGAAGGGACAACGAGCAGTGAAATGCTCTCCGCTGCAAATACGACACTTGACCTTCTTGTCCTTGAGCTGGTCCTTCATGCTGCCCTTCTCGCCGCCGTTCTTCTCGGCCTCGGCGGCCTGGGCCTTCCAGTTGATGCTGGGACGGAAAACGATGTTCTCACCGACGGAGGTGGTGTCGAAGGAGGGTCCGGGGGCGTGTCCCTTCTCGAGACCGAACTTGGCCCAGGTCCTCCGCTCCGCAACCTGGGGGTTGACATGTTCCCGCACCACGGTGGTCTTGATCCGCCGGGTCACCTTCACCTTTTTGCCTTCATCGTTGAAACGGTACGAGACCACGGTCTTGGTGCCATCTTTGTTGGTTGTGACTTGTTGCGCGGGGAGCGCGGAGGGGTCATCGAACTCCTCGTCGTCGGCCCAGTCGGCGCGGCTGTAAACCAGCGAAAAATTTTCATGTTAGACTTTCGTTTTTTGTTCCCCCGCGACCGGAGGTTTTCAGGGACCGTTCCGTATTACTTACTTTGCGAGTTTGGACATTGTGCTTTTCTGTTTGGTGATCTGCGACTTGTTGCTGAATTTCTTTGGGATTTCAACGAAAGATCCCGTTGTGGATTTGTTTCGGCCGCTGCGCCAAACCTGTGGCGCAGTTTTTTCCTTGGTGGCTTCGCCGGCTTATTATCGCCCACGTGATTCTTTATTCATATCATCCTGTGCTTAAAAAAAGTATTGGCTACTACACCTTTGTTTTTATACCAAATCTGGACGTAATTACTAACTAGTCATATCCTTACAAAATTATGGCAGTGTAATTTGTAAAATAATCCATTTATTGAAATATATTCAAGTAGGCAATTGCCTTTTGAACATTTTCAGCAACATTTGTACCCAATAGGATATCTTATCCAAACTACTCATTCTGACCACGAAGTTCTAAGAGTCAAAGCCGACTGGGATCTACCGGCCTTGAGAGCTTTTCTTCTCCGTCACTCTGAAAGTGACGAGCAAGTCCTGGTCAAAAGAGGTCAAAGGTTTCGGGATTTGGCCGTCTCGCACATTCAGCACCAGAAAGGTAACGCATTCTTGATAAACAAGGGAAAGACTTCCAATGTCAATATCAACAGTCGAGTAGCGGTGGACGCCTCATTTTGTCCTGAATTGCGGCCAAACTACCCCCGATCGCCACTCCGCGACATAGGGATAAATGGAAACGATGGAATTGCGTCATTGACATGTGTAAAATTTTTCATGGAGGGCCGTGGGCGAATGAAGGAGAGAATGTGAAGATAAAGTGTGGATATGCAAAAACTGAGCGAGACCGATTTATTGGTCACCTGCCCAACATTTGTTGTTTCGACTCAACAAAGAGAAAATATTTTGTATGTGAATTGACTGCCAACTCTCTGGTGTCCGGCTAATGCGATTCCAGGAGGGTGTGCAGTCAGTGCTCTAAGGAACCTTGACTGGTTACCTGAGCTATTTGACTGCCTGGAGGTCCTCACAGAGACTAGGAGAATCTTATTGTCGTTAGCGATATCAACGGTCCCATTCGATGATGTGATCGTTGGTAAAAGCCAAGGATCATCGATGAATTGTATCTGCTCTGTATAATCTTCAACTAACTTGTACTAGACTTTCACTGTCGAGGTATCCACAGAATACTTCAAACTCCCTCGAATCAGGTATTGTCAATTTATTTTCTTAGATATCTGCGAATGAGCTTGCTTGTCGATCATGGGGGACTTTCACGAACATGAGACGCAACTGAATACCATTTTCAAGATCGCAAAGCGTTCCAACGCTTTCTCTCTTTCTTGTTTCTCTCTCTCTCTCTCTCTCTCTCTCTTCTTTGGAGTGAAGCCGATGCGTTCATGACAAGCCGTACCGAGCTTCATGATTGCCATAATACCCGGTCACTGTTTCCCTCCGAAAGCTCGATACACGAACACGTCTTGCAGCATTTTGTCTTTGGATAACAAAACCCCCGTTTTGCTAACTGAAGGGGTGGGTGACACTTTGAAGTAGAGTGATGGAAATACTAAGATAAGCAATGCACAACTGAGCTGCTTGTTCCAAAGCACATTTGTCTCTCCCTAGGCAGTGCCAGAAGTAGTAGTAAACCCACAAGCTCAACCTAAAGCTCTCTCAATAACACCAAAGATAAAATAAGCAGTGAACTGAACTTCGTGACAAGGAGAGAGCCCTTTTGGCGGAGTGGCTGCTGCTGCTACAAGCTTACAACCTGGCGAGTGGGTCTGGATGTAATACCGAGCGTGATTGGCAAGATCTTGGCTCAAACCATTTGAGACTCTATTAACCCCCACATTCATTCCCACACCTGATGACCTACACTCCACAGACTATTCCATTTAAGAAAAGGATCTGAGAATATTGGCAGCCCTTCAGCTGATTGTAGTGCCCTGCTGACCATTTTATGGCCTGTTTCAACAACACATAGAGGAGGAGGAGCGACTCCTACACACCCTGTCACTAATCCGTTCTACGGTGAAGTATGGTTACAGCACCCGTCTCAAGAGTACCTGGGTTGTTCCTCATAGCGAACCCCCCTTTGGTGGACAACCAAAACTGTCTCGCCAATTCAATGCACAAGCGTCTAGTAGCACTAGTGAAAGAGGGCTGCCGATGCGGCACAGCTGAGGGAGAGGTTGGGCTCGACAGACTTGTTAGGACAAAGTGTCGGAAGGGCGCGAAGACTTCTCAGACAAACATGAGACGAACGTTCAGCTGGACTAGGTATGGAATGAAGCACTGTGGCTGATTTGGAACCTGATCAGGGGAGTATTGTAAATGTAAAGTGATGCGACTAGGCAGGTGCAATGCCAGGGGAACTTTAACCCAGATCGAGCAGGACCTAAGGCACCCCTCTGCAAGGATTTCTATTACCCTCCACCATGCTGCAGTTTAATATGCATAGCGCATTAAGATGGATCGCCCAATACAGGCTTCAGTCTTACATAACACTCGCTTTACTCTTTACTGAAAGGTAGGCTGAACTTCAAGAGAACAATCGATGCGCTGGCGTCAATCTTCCAGTAAGTCAAACCACTCTGGTATATCCTTGATTAGAGAATACATGTACTTCTCCAGCTTGATCGCACACTTGGCATATACCGTTGTTGCATCATTATACTTCCGACAATTGCTGAAAATCAACTTGAGATCATTAACAAGGTCTTTCGGAGTAGAATAGGAATCGTTCTCCAATCTTTCTTCCATTGTTGACAAGTCCATTGGAGACTCAATGACTTTGTAATAATCCGGGACTTCATCCTTGCTGACTGGAGTGAGGAAGGGCCATGCTTGTTTGTGGGCTTGCATCTTGCTAAGAAAGTGCCGAAGTTCGTTAAAATGAGGCCCATGTCGTGGTTCCCGTGCTAGCTTGTCCATGTCTGGAGACCATCCAGCAGCTCGAATGGCAGGGATGGAGAGTGGATCAATCAGAGTGATGACACCATTAGCCCATTGCTGAGGCGGTGGATGTATGATGTGATTTCTGCTCAAGGGGCGCATTCTAGCTAAAACGGCTTCTTTCTGCTTAAGAAGCATACGGCCAACTTCGAGATACCGTATTCGGGGAAGCATAGAACATTGCATGAGTGTCCCGCCTTCATAATCCTTGATGTAGCCCATCCAGATGGACCTCTCAAGCGTGATCTCTTTGGTAAAGCCTTGTTTTTGGAAATACCCCGTGGCATAGTTATCAGCGTAAGTCAGAAAATGCATCACGGGGGATGTGGCTTTGACATAGTCTTTTAAATGGGCCATGAGATGTGCCCCGTATCCCTTCACCTGCTGGTCCGATGAGACAGCACAGAACACGATTTCAGCGAATTTGCGGTGTCTGACTTCTCGGAATGTAATTCCGCCAATGACTTCTAGCGGCATTTTGACGATAGCCAACGACAAGTGAGTGCGATCATAAACAAGACGGGCGATATAATCTTTGGGCATCTTCGGTAGTTGCTTTTGGAACAGATTTTTGAGACCTGTCAGGATAATCGTACTCTCTGTAGAGCCATCATTATTGACAACCCGAAATTCTATCTCGCCATTACGTTCTTCTATAACTGCAGGCTTCAGGGCAGTCAGAGGGCTTCAATAAATTTCGAGGACAGAGCATACTTTCTCTGGAAAAGGAACAATCCGGGTTATGGCGGAAGGTTTTATGACCGGCGGTGTCTCATCGTCATGAAAGCTTTTGATTCTTTTGGCATCTGGGGCAGCATTCGGCTCTTCAGAGGCCATGCGCTTCGCGACAAGAGGGTTTTGCACGCTGTCGATTGGAAATGATTGCAACTCTGCTTCGTCCATCTGCGCTAGAGATTCTAACCAACCTGGATGGCCAGAATAAATCTATAAGCTTGCACAGGAAATCCCCAGTCTCTCTAAGATTATCACTGGCCTTTACTTTGAGTGATGGGAATGGTGTTTGACAACTCCCTTTCTTTCGGGCTAGGACTAGTCCCGACCATGTGGTCATGTGACAGCAACTTTTATCATGCAGCGGATTCCCACCATCAGTATTAGGGAGCCCTTTGGCCATTAGTATGATTGGTATGATGGAATGTGTGACAGCGACCCGAGCACCCAGCAGCCAAAAGACCTAAGGATCGTACAACTATTCCATTATTGATCGAACGATAGCCTCGGGAGATGTCGCTCTATATGGCCAATCAGGGAGACTTGAGAAATGATTGGTACAGCGCCGGTCCTCTTCGAAGATACCTATGAAAACCAACATTATTGTGGTCTATTATTCTGGACAAGGAGATCAACATTCGTTACTCTCTACCCCACGAAATACCCTCTTCACGAACCACTGAAACTAACGCAGTATGAAGAAGGGATAGTCGGTCTTTATGAATTTCTCAAAACGTCTATTCAAAAGAGTGGCCCATTTTCAGGTGCCTCTTTTAGGGGATACAGGGATGATGTTAATGTAACAATCGAGACAGTCATAAGGTAGATTGTACGACTCGCGTCACATAGAATAACTATATCACCGACTACCAGGACATGAGGGCTAGATCGATGTAGGGCACGAAAAGCGGCAACCTCAGGTTCGGATACGAGACCTAAGTCACTTTGTGATCTCAAACCCGCGTTATCGGCACATAGAAGTAAGCACAGTCATTGTCGCTTTGTCTGGCTATATAGCAAGTACCGTGAAAACACCAAGGTCCTGCCGCTGACGAAACCACCCATCTTGATCATAAGTTCAATAGGAGGCTCGTTGGTTTTACAAGCCCAAGCAGCACCCGAAAAGGTCATACCGAAGGCATCGACAGAGAACATCTAAAGAGGACCATGCTGGCCTGCCAGGTGAACTTTATTACACTCTTGGGAAGTGTTCGTGAGCTAGAGCATGAGTTGGATCTAAACGAAGCACAGCTGAACGGAGCAGATCGTCGCAACCAAAGATTATCCGATGAACTCCAGGACAAGTCCCTTGAACTAATGCCCGACTACCAGCTCTGTGAGGCAACGGTCTCAGATCAGCTTCTGGTAGTCCAGACGAGTCTCACTAGCTGGGTGGAAGGTGCAGATAAACCAGACCCTATTTTCTACCCCGCATGTAGAATATCCGAGTCCGTCTGGTCGGATTAACAGCATTTGGTGTTATTAATGGTAACTTTGACAACTTTACAATAACTACTAAACCCAAAAATAATCTCAAAATAGTAATTTATATTAGTGCCCAAATGAAAGGCTTATTTACATCACATGCAAGATGAGAAAAAAAAAAAAAAAAAAAAAAAAAAAAAAAAAAAAAAAAAAAAAAAAAAAAAAAAAAAAAAAAAAAAAAAAAAACAAAAAACAAAAAGAAACGTCACAAAAGCCTCCACAGGAGTATAGTTGACCCGCGTCAACCCTGACATGCAAAACATCCCAAAAACCATATACAAACATACTCATACCCATACGCATAACACTCCATCAAAGATTGATAATAATGACAAGAAGGAGAAGAGGATAAAAAGGCGTTACCGACGGAATATCTTCAACTCGATAGTTCTCAAGGGGATGTACGCGACGGCAGCGAAGGCAAATCCGAGCTCGAAGCCTAGATCAGCGCCCATTTCAGGACCACCGGCGTGCTTGCCAATGGGGCCGGTCCACCATGTCTGGCTCATACTGAGGACGACACCGGCGACACCGACGAGGAAGGAGAAGAAGGCGGCGATGCCGGGAGGAAGCTCGTTGGGCTTGTCGTAGATTTCGATGCGGTAGCCGCTGAATCCACGCTTGAAGAGGAAGTGGTCGGTGAGCGAGATGCCGGAGTAGATGGCTAGCCAGTAGGCGATGATGTTCATGAAGTTCTCGAGGACGGTCTCGAAGTGCGAGTAGCCTGGGATACCGATGCCAACGGAGGCGCAGGTGCCGGCGAAGACCCAGACGAAACGGGGGATCTTCTGGGTGTAACGGCTCAGGACTTGGAGGGTCAGGGAGACGGAGTATATGTTAGGGCAGTTGTTGGCGACGATGGAGAGCGCGAGGATGACAAGACAGAACTTTCCAAAGCCACCGAGAGGTTCTAGGACGGCTGCGAGTAAGCCGCCGTTTCCAGACGCCGAGTAGCCGGCCTGATACTTGTTGTCACCGCCGTTGATGCTGGTCGCGCTCATGATGGCGATGGCAAGCATCTGGGTGAAGAGAAGGGGAACGATGAGACCCGACCAGGCCGAGAAGAAGATCTTGCGGCGGCTGCGGTCCTTCGGCTGGTAGACGGTGTAATCGGAGGCATAGCTAGTCCATCCTGTGGCGAAACCATATACAGTCGAGCCAAAGGAAAAGACGCTGCCGATTTCAGACTTGCCGACGCCCATGGGGATGTTTCTGAAATCGCCCGAGTGGGCAAACACGCCAAAGACGATCATAAAGATGATGAAGGTTGGGAACCAACTGTATGATTCGTAGATGTGGACCACCTTGTATCCGGCAAACGTGATGACGAAGGTGCAGATAGCAATGATCAGGATGCCGGCGAAACCAGGGACATCGTTGTTGACCGCATGAAGGAGCTGAGCACCGACAATGGCGTTGGCCGCGGACCAGCCAATACAGGCCAACACGTTAAGACAGGCAACTAAGGAATAAATATTAGTGGCCGATCTTTCGATAGAAACTAGATAAGGTTCTACTCACTGAATTTTGTACCCCACCAGCCGAACCAGAATCTGGAGAGCACCATCTGGCGCAGGCCAAAGGGAGGACCGAAGCACGAAAAGAAGGCCACGGTCATGATACCCAGCAGGTTGAAGAAGATATCGACGAGGATGGCGTCGACGAATCCAAGGTTGAAGAGGGATTTCCCGAGGACACCAATGGCAAACGAACTGACCACCATGTTGGCCGCCAGCCACTGTGTTGGGTCAGTTTGGGAGGGCGGTCTTTTGAAATGCCAGCGAGAAGCTGGCAAAGACAAATAACGCAATGGAATCAAAAACACACCATGCTGCCAATGTTGAAGTACGACGTGTCTGTCTGCTCCGAAGGCGGTACACGCTCGATTCCTCGCTGCTCGATGTTGATCTTCCCGGCTAGGCGTTGGAGCTTTGCGTACAGCGAATCGCCATATTCGAAGGATTCTCCGGGCACGGCTCCATCGCTGTTGTTGTCCACGGTAGACTTGGCCACCTGAGCACCTTTTTCAAGGTCTTGATCTTTCCTTCCAAACATACTGTTGAGGTTTGGAGTCCGACAGGACCGTGTTTCAACGGTTATTTTCCTGCGTCAAAGAGATCCCCACCAGTCAAGGAGGAGATTCTGATAATCCTAATGGAAGGATGGATCGTAGAGCTAAGATAGCTCAAAGACCAAACAAAGTTGGCAAAGAGGGGGGGGGGGAAAGGAGGGGGGAGTGAAAGGAACGAGTTTGGGGTTCACATTTTCCTCTTCTCTTCCTTTTTTTCTCTGCGTCAGAGACTGGGGTTAGGTGGCATTAAATATGTGGTCGGAGGGACCAGGTCAAATTCTTTCCCACACATCGTTCGGAAAAAGGCCCACTTTTGACCTGACGAGATCTAAAAGACTAAATAAAACTAGAGGAGATGTGCCGCGACCGCGTAAACTTGCACTGGACCGATGTCGCGTGTGCAGCTCTTGAAATTTTCCTGATGGAGTATCAAAGCCTTTTGCACTTGTTTCGAGAAACCCATGGGCTCCACGCGGGTCTAACCCTAACGAGCTGAACTGATTGAGTTTCCACGAATCATGTCGGGATTGCACCCACCTTGTGTCGTATCATTGGCGGAGCTGGTTAATTCTCGGAGGGCTAAGCACCACATGGGATTCGACTAATTTCTATATCAGTCATTCTCATTGGTCACATCCCTTGACAAGCCATGTGGGCCCCGGGTGGCAACGGTTGATAAGCCTTCGCCTCTTGATAGGTACGGTACCTGTCCTGATAGAAACGCTGTCAGACGAAATGAACTTCTGTTCCAATTGATATCTTGATAACCTTTTGATTATCATCCTGGTCAAGCTTTCGCTATCAATGCATAGTTATCTTTGATCCGGTACTAGATATTGCCGCATAAGATCGATTTCGGCCAACACCGACAGCTTAATCACCATAAATCACGCACATAGTAGCTATCGCCAGGTGTTCATAAGATACTAATCCTTAACCCGTACAGAGTAAATTAAATCCAGGCATTCCCTCGTCCATATTAACTCCAATCCTATCTAGTTGAAAGTAGTTGCTATGGTATCCGCCCTGAATACCAACCATACCTTATCAAAGCACATATACCCCAGAGAAGCCAAGATCCTCCCAGTAAGTTACAAGCACCTCCATCCTTCCAGAAACCCGTTTACCCCGCCTCGTCGGTAACTTACGTTCCTTCTAACTCTAAACACAGCGATGATCGCCGAGTATCCAGCTATCAGTAACTCTATCGCAAACAAGACATTATCTGCAGCCCTATATATGCATAGGAAATGCTTAGCGTTGCCACAAAGAAGCGGTAAGATTGCGATAAGCCTGTATCATATACTAATCATCCATATTGCGTACATTCACCCGTACTAGATAGATCCTTCAGGTTTACAAGATGAATATGGTAACTTCCAATACAACAGCAAGTCTGCAACCTGAGAACCACCTCATTGCAGGGAATCTCTCTATCTAAAAGTCCGCACTAACGATAGCTAGCTCTCCTCCGTATATCCGCACTAAAGAATACAATACAAGTTAATAATTACACAGCACTCAAAAGCTAACATGACATAACCCCACAGATTACTCCGTAGAAAATCAAACATACCCCAACAATGTCATTTCCTATGCTGTACAATCCAAAATAGCATTTTCACCAAGTTACCGCAGCCGTTTTTATCCATCAAATACCAAGTTCCAAGTTCCCTACTATACATCCGGCCACCCGTCTATCACCTTCGTACCCTACTCGGTAAAACTTTTAATCCCATGATTCCACCAAACAACACCCCGTTCTTATGTAGCACCTCCAACCCACCCCAAAAATTAAACCATCCTCCGTAAGATACGAACTCAAGCCCTAATTCAAGCCCTGGGTGGACCGGAAAACCCGACCCATAAAGATCCACAGGGGCAAAAAAGTTGCCAACGAACCCGGGTTCCACAATTAACAAGCTCGATGACTTTCCAATCCTTCCGTTCCCCTGCGCTTCCTTCTAGTGATTATTGCATAATATATGCTTAATGTATCTGATATTGGGCAGGGCATTGCGGCTCATACAATAACTACATGGTAGGTTTCTCGAATGGTGGAAAACAAGGGTAGATGGATGGTGTTTTTTGTTGAGGACTTGCGGTTGGTGAGAAATTCTGTCGGTTTCAAGGCGTTTCTTGGCGGTGGACTTTTCGGCAAACCGCCGAGCCGGGCTTTCGGGTTCGGAAGTTGAGTCGGAATTTGGGATGTTCAACGTTGAATGATGATTCATAAGTTTATCTCTACGGTCTACGCTGGGTAGGGTTCACGATGGATTCGGATTGGGGTGTGTTTGATACCCCACAGTTGTCACCCGAATATGCAGGGCAAATTATTAGGACGGAATAAATTATGCAGTTGGAACTTGCGCCCATGTCTGACAGTGTAGCTAGGGTTATCAATTTAGCTTACCTAAGTATGGGCCCTAAGACAACTAGTGGGTCTACATGTGAGAATGAGGCGAATTTCAAATGTTTCTGTATTGAAGTACGATTGTGCACAGTCATGATTTAAGTTTATATGCGCCAAGGCCCTGAAAAGCCAACATCATACCAACACGCGGCATAGTGAGAAAAGGGAACAATGAAAAAATAGAAAAAGAAAAAACTACAGCTTAGCAAGCATCTTGTGACCCTTCTGCAACAAATCAGCAGCATCGTTGACAAGCTCATCAACGATGGCCTTGGCGGGCTTCTTTTCTGAGACAACAGCAGCAACCTTGCCCATCAAGTATGGGCGAGCATTGTCCAGGGTATCATCGTCGACATCATCAGGCAGGTTCTCCATATCGTGCTCGACAGGTATGACACCCTTGGCGGTCAGCTGCTTAATCTCCTCCTGGCGGTTTTCCTCCCAGTTCTGAATGTAGGCGTTGTTGCGAACACGGAGTGGGCGGCCCTGGAAATAATTAGGAAAATAATTCGGAAAAAGAGATGCTCACTTACAGTGAAAATGATGGTGCGAACGTTGTCCTCGAAACCCGCGGTACGAACGGCCTCCTGGTGGGCAACGGGAGCACCGGCTTCGTCGGACAGAATAAAGCGAGTACCAATCCAAACAGCAGAAGCACCGAGCATGAGAGCGGCAGCAACGGAGTTGCCGTTGAACAGACCGCCCGCAGCGACAACCTGCACGGGCTTACCAGTCAAAGGGCTAGTTTTGCCCTGACACAACTTGACAACAGTGGGGATGAGAACAGTAGTCGGGACATTTCCGGTGTGACCACCACCTTCACCACCTTGAGCGCAGATGATATCGGCACCAGCCTCAATACACTTCTGGACGTGCTTGGGGTGACCGATCATGTTCATGTACAGAATGCCAGCACAGTGGAGCTTGTCGACGACCTGCTTGGGGGGGACACCAACGGCGGAAACGAACAGCCGAGCACCGCTTTCAATGATAATGTCGACAAGTTCATTGAGCTTTCCCTTGGTGTAATCATAACTGAAAACAAACAAGCCATTAGAATACGTCTCTGCTAATAAATCCCCGGAGCGTCTTACTTTGTCTTACGTGCACTTCCTCCGACCTGCGGGAGAAGAAGGTCCACACCGAAAGGTGCGTTTTTGTCGTTCAGGTAGCTCTTGAGCTCTGTGATCTGATCACGAAGCATGTCGGGAGTGTAGCCGACGCCACCAATGACACCGAGACCACCGGCGTTGGTGACCGCAGCGGCCAACTTAGGGCCGGCGGCCACGTTCATACCTGCCAGCAGGACGGGGTGGTTGATCTTGAGTTGATCAGTAAGAGTAGTGCGAATTTTCTCTGTCCACGCCGGTTAGCACGGCGACTTTTCAAAGTGGCGTTGACCCAGCCCTGAATCACATGAAAAGAGCCAGATCCAAAGGGGATTCATACGAGGAGAAGCCATGGTTAGGAGCGAAAGAGAGGACGTTAGAATAGGGTTTGACGGGTGATGGAGAACGGAAATTATTAAAGAAATACAGATAATGACATGCGTGGAGAATATGGGGACTCTGGATCCTAAATATAGGAGGAGAAAGAGAACGTATGGTGCAACCGAGGAGCGAGAAACATGAGCAACAAACAGCCTCGGTTGCAACCTGAAGCACGGGACTTGAGCTACCCCATGTTTTTCTTTGATCGTTTTGGGTTTAATGCCGACCTTGGCCGAATTGGGCGGGGTCACGCAAAGTATATTTATGTCCATGCCTGAGGTGTCATTAGTCACATGACTTATATGTCTCACATGACGTATGCACGGAACTTTTTTTTATCTTTAATTTTTCCGAGAATCTGACTGTATTTTAAGAAAACTATACTTCTAAAACTACAGATTCTTCGGTAAGTATGCTATCAGGATTCTCCAAGAGTACCAAGATCAGTGCTACATCTTTAAGTTCAGCCATTCGTGGCTCCCATTCAAGCACTTTTCCTAATTCAACCCTACTCTCCCTCCGACACAGCAAGTCCGTGCCGATCTATAGAACATACTACACGGGCCCAATGAAGAGGCAGGTTTCTCTGATTGACTCGTGTGATGTGCCATGTTAGTCTAACGAGCAAATAGAAAATTATCTGTTTCTGCCTCAAGTATGTTCTGTCAATTGCTTGTATGAGACGCTTCTCGCCCAGCTACCGAGAAGCATTCTAGAACTGTATTCCTTCTAGACTTGACATTGTACCGGATTATCATCACGTAGATCAGCACTAACAGATACACCCAGGCACCGGACCAGCCGGTCAGCTTGATAGACGGGCTCCTCCCACATCTAAGATGGACAATCCCAGCCATGGATCCCGGAGTTTTACCAACGGTGCAACGGGCTCGTTCAACACCACAGCGAACCCGTGTAACCCTTCTCTCCACAGAGCGTTCATCGCATTGGGAAGCAATGTCGGCGAGCGCGTCGAGATGATCGAGAAAGCCTGCTCCGAGATGGAGAGGGCCAATATCAGAGTCAAACGGACCAGCTCCCTCTTCGAGACGGCGCCCATGTACGTTCTCGATCAAGATCCGTTCATGAACGGCGTCTGCGAGGTCAGTCATTACACCAACTAAACGACACCCACACATCTGACACCAAGCGCTCAGGTGGAAACCAGCCTCGGACCCCTGGAACTCCTCGATGCCCTCCAGGCGATCGAGATCGGCCTCGGACGCAAGAAGCTGATCGACAAGGGGCCCCGATCCATCGATCTAGACATCCTCCTCTACGACGACCAGACCGTCTCGCACGAGCGTCTCAACATCCCCCACCAGCTAATGCTCGAACGAGACTTCGTTCTCCGCCCCCTATGCCAGTAAGCGCCCAACCCTCCCCCAAGAACAGCACCAACTAACCCCCACCACAGACTCATCCCGCACGAAATCCCTCCATTCGCAGGCCACAACACAACCTACCTCAGCCACCTCAAGTCTCTTCCCCCACCAGAGCCAAAACCAGTCGCAACAACCTACATCTCTAAGCACTTCCCGCCCCTCCACTCCACCGACCCTAAACGCCCAACCCACATCATGGCCATCCTCAACCTCACCCCAGACTCCTTCTCCGACGGCGGCAAGCACTCCCCGACAGACCTCTCAACCCTCACCAACACAGTCCGCAGCTTCATCGCCTCGGGCGCCACAATCCTCGACATAGGCGGCGAAAGCACCCGCCCAGGCTCAACCCCAGTCGGCGAAGCCGAAGAACTCGCCCGCGTAATCCCAGCAATCAAACACATCCGGACTTCCATCCCCGAAGCAGCCAACATAGCCATCAGCATCGACACATACCGCGCACGCGTCGCAGAGGAAGCCTGCGCCGCCGGCGCAGACATCATCAACGACGTCTCAGCCGGCACTCTCGACCCAAACATGCTAACCACAATGGCGCGCACCGGCAAAGCAGTCATGCTCATGCACATGCGCGGCACACCCTCCACAATGACCCAGCTAACCGACTACCCTCACGGGATCATCCACGACGTAGGCGCAGAACTCCTCTCCCGACTCTCCGCCGCCGAAGCAGCCGGCATCCGTCGCTGGCGCATAATCCTCGACCCCGGACTAGGGTTCGCCAAAAACCAGCCCCACGATCTCGCCATCCTCCGCAACCTTCACACCCTCCGCTCCGACATCCAAGGCCTCCAATACTTCCCCTGGCTCATGGGGCCCAGTCGGAAACGCTTCATCGGGAACTTGACCGGCGTCAAAAACGCCAGTGACCGTACCTGGGGCACGGCCGCTACTGTCTCGGCCAGTATAGCCGGTGGCGCAGATATCGTTCGCGTCCACGACGTCAAGGAAATGTGGCAGGTTGCTAAGGTCGCCGATGCCATTTATAGGGTTGATGAGGAGGATGCGTGATTGGTTGTATGCTGGTAGGGTGGCGTCTTGTGTTATTTTCAACAATATCCAAGGGTTTCATTTGCACTTTTGAATTGGCTGTATATTTATGTGCATCAACTTGCATAAATGGGCTGGAGTTTATCTTTCCTTTCAGTGTACTCTATATTCAGAATATATTGACCTCTTTCTGATGCGGTATTAACTACCCATCTATATGTATTTCATATGAGTTGATACCCTACACTCTGATCCATGTCTACGGTAATTAATTCCATATATTACTGAATAAAAACACCAAAAAGCCTTAAGATTTTATTTGAACAAAACGCCTATACTACCAAAGAGATATACAGTCAAAAGAAAAGAAAAACCAATTTAATAGTTATCAAACTAACAGGCAATCAGAAACGTAGTGGTAAGGATTTGAACCGACTTGTCATGGTATCTAGCTGCAAGAAGCAATCAAGACCGTACGCTTTTCTCTTCAACGGCCGTGGTAGAGATTAAAAGTCGAGGTCTATCTTGCATGCGATGACAAAGATATCGGGTTGGAGTCGGTTCTTGCCTTCTTTACGAGGATATCTTTCTAGGGACAATAGTGTTATGGGAGGGACGGTATGATGATAACGCCACCTGGTGAATAGACAATGGAGCTGGCTAATCATGGCAAAGTGAGACTGGGGGGATTGCCGGAGTGGAAAGAGGGGTGGGTGCACCACTCTAGCTGTTCAAGTAGTTGCGTATAGCACCTAGACACGAGGTTAGATAATATGTCTATAAGACAAGGGCAAAATACCGACCTTGAAGCTTGACGGCGCCCTCGCCGACGATCTGCGAGAGGTTTTCGAGGTCGTCGCCGGCCGTGATGCCGAAGCGGCGGACAAAGTCCTTGGCAGCTGTCTCCAGATCCCCATACGTATCATCCCCAGCGGGGAGGTCGTCTTCGGGGCGACCGAAGTAGGAGTTACTAGAAATAGAAGTGGCACCGTCGAATTGCCGGAGACGCTCCTTCGCCTCCGCCTGCGCTGAGGGATCGAATTTCTCACGACCGAAGAACTCATCGGACGAGATACCTTTCTGGCTGCCGAAACGCGTCTTGGCCTGCTTAAGCTCCTCGTCTATATAGCTAGTCAGAAAATATTGGTGACAACAGGTTAATGTGAGTGCGCTTACCGTCAGCAGCAGACCGGGTGGGACCGACCGAGCCGAAGCCCAGCTTCTTTGGAGCAGCAGGCTTTGCGCCCACGGTCTGGCCGAATCCAAGTCTTCCAATTCCCATTCCCAGACGCTCTACGTCATTGGAATTGCGCTCCTGGGAAGTGCGGGTGTTCCTGCTGGGGCTGATCGGCGTTGGGGAAGCAATAGGCGCGGCTCCAGTTGTCGCAGACTTTGCCTTGGCGTCGGCCTCAGCCTTCTCGGCCTCAGGGTCATATCCGAGCTTCTCAATACGCTCGGCTTCTTCCTTGGCCTTTCTCTCGGCCTCGTTGAAGTCAATGAGCTCCGCACCGCCGATCTTCTTCGCCCCCAGCTTCGGTGCCTTCTTGGCACCAAGCAAACTGCCCTTCTTAGCGGTCGAAGCGGTGGTGGTCTTGCGAGCCGTAGCACTAGCCCTGATAGCGGCAGGGGCAGGAGAGGTCTCTTTGTCAGAGGCCGAAAGAGGGGACTTGGAGCGCGAGCCATTGCCATTCGCGCCTGCGTTCAAGAAAGGAGACGCAGTACGGCTAACCACGGGAGGAGTACCTGTGCGAGAAGGAGGGTTGCTTGGCCGCTTGATGGAAGGCTTGTCCCAGGAAGAGAAGAAGTCGTCATCGGCATCAGCGGCAGGGGTGCTGGAGCCGTTCGACGAGACACCAGCGGGGACATCGGTGATCTCCACTTCTTCGGGGTACCTGAGGGAGCATATTAGAGCTAGCAGGATAAGTAAATGCAACTACGGTAGACTCACTGTTCAGCGTCGGCGGCAGCGCGCTTCTTCAATTCCTCCTTGTACTTCACAGCCGCGTTGCATGTGTACTTCACCTTGGGGTCCTTGCTGGCCAGAGCAGCGGAGCCTCCATGCGACTGGAAGTACTTGGTGGCGGATTCATTACCGCCAACCTTCATAAGACGAAGTTGTTCCCATTGCCATTCTACATGCGAGAATTAGCACACTGACATCCTGACACATTTCTGGAGAGGTAGAGGCATACGGTCGAGGTTGGTGGAACGGACAAAGGAAATGTGGACACCCAGGTTCCGGTGGTGGGCCGAGCAGTCGAGACAGAGATAGATACCGAAAGGAACCGACGACCATGTCGGGTTCTTGGAACTGCAATCAAAACATACCTATCCGGGTGGAAGTTAGTCTTAAGCATTTGTTTTTGGTAGAGCCGCGGGGAGGGGCTGGCGCACTTTATTTGCAGGTTTTAACTTGAGTTTCTCAAAGATCTTTTGAGACTGCGCCTTAGTGGCACTCATAATGAATAAAGAAAAGGGACGAGCAAGTCCGGTATTCGTGACAGACAAAAGCGAGGATAAGATGATCTATGGGGTCTAGGTTCGGCAGGAGAAAGAGGAGAGAACGAGAGAGATTCCAAAATGCAGGAGAGCGAACGTGGTCGGAATCCCGTTTGAAATTCCCGCTCTGGAAACTTTGCAATTTACTGTATTTTTAGATAGCATCAACCAAGAACCCCCTGAAATTCCGTCAATTAATTTCCATTCTTCCCCACTCGTATTGCAAATAACGTCCCGCCCTGAAATTCCAGAAACTTTCAAAGACATCCACGTGACCCACTCGGATCCCCACATGGAACGAGTCTCATTCAATACCGACCAACGGCTCAACCGTATTTTTTTTTTTAAAACAAGTTCCCCGAATCATTCAGCACAAGTTCTGTGAAATCTTTCCATGCTCCCCGTGGCCGTTCGATTTTGTTTAATACCAAGAGAACCCGGGTGATGGTGTATTTCTCGCCATGAGCGCATATCTACGACCCAGACCGTCCTTACCCCGGGCCTCGACAGCCCTCTTCCAGCGTTCTGGTCTTCCCCGCACCGCGCGCTGCTATGCGACTCACCATAACCTCGGCGGAGACTCGGGAACGAAAGCGACACCCCGACGAAGGAGTGTGACGGTGCTCTCGGACGACGGTCGATACGAATGGGCGGAACTGAGTGGACGAGAGAAGGTTGCGCGCGCAACCCAGCAATCGGTCAATTTCATGGTGATCATCGCCGGTGCAGTTTTGACGGTTAGTAGGATTAAACCTACTTTGGAAAATCCGGAGGTTATGAAAGGAAACAACGTGCTGAGTTTAGGATAGGGCGGCGTGTTCTACTTGCTGTATTCCGAGGTGTTCTCGCCGAATAGCAGGACCTGGCAGTATGAGAAGGCTGTGGAACGCATCCTGAGCGATTCCCGGTGCACCGATATTCTGGGGGACCGGAGAGAGATCAGAGCGCATGGCGAGGGGACTGCGAATAAATGGGCGCGGAATCGCCCTATTGCGTAGGTTTTATTGCAGTCACTGGTTTGATCTTTGATGCTGACGCGAGGGCGCCAGGGCAACCATGGATAAGGACCGCTTGGGGCGCGAACACCTACACATGCATTTCCACGTTCGTCACCTGTTTCTACCACACAACAATATATAGCTAACTATCGGATAGGTGGAGGGACCGCGCAACAAGGGTGTTGTCGTCGTTCACATGATGAAGCCGTTAGATAAGAGTGAATGGGAGTATCAGCTTCTTGCATTGGATGTCAAAGGTGAGGGTTTGACCGCTGTCACCATGTGGAATATAATACTGACTGGGTTTAGGACATTCACGTGTTGTGCTCGAGCAAGCCCGCGAGAAACCTGGAGTTGGCCAAGCGTTGAAGCTATTCGGCATTCAATGGCGGTAGATCACACCTTGTTAGGATACACTGTCTATTGCCGGCTCTATGCATGGAGACTGTTGGAGACCCTGATGTGCAACGCAGCCAGTCCCATTGCCTTGTTTTCAAGGTCAAGTAAGCATCAGACACACCACACCAATTGGTCCTAGGATTATGCCTAGTTATGACTTTTTACGGCGGAACGCTTACAACCCGCATTGTACTATAAAAGCCCAGGAACGGGCACGTATGTACTATAGAAATGACCCACGCTCGAACAATGCCACAATGGTATTTTCAAAACAAATCAGATGAAACGAATATGTCCAATACATAAATATTAACATGGCTTAACATAAAACATACACATCAATCAAGTTACTTTTATACTATCCGGGGACCCTCCAGGATAGTCTTCGCCTCCTCAGTCTTCCACCAGCTCTTGCCCTCCTCACCGGGGAATGTATATTCGTCCATGCTGTCCGGCTTCATCTCCACACTGTATCCGGGCTCCAAAGGCGTGGCATAGTATCCGTCCTTGACACTCGAAGGGTGCACAAAGTGCTCGTGCAGATGATCCACATACTCAAGCACACTCTTCTTACCGCTGACAACCACGTAGTCAATGGTACTCAAATGCTGGGTGTATTCGGGAAGACCGACACCGCCGGAGTGAGGAACGATAGGGACGCCGAACTTGCGAGCAAGCAGGAGAATAGCAAGGACTTCGTTAACACCACCGACACGGCATGCATCAGCCTGGAGCACGGTCAAAGCTCCTGCCTGCAGGAGCTGCTTGAAGATGACACGGTTCTGGCACATCTCTCCGGTAGCAACGCCGATCGTTCCGTGGGGTGTGTTCTCAAGCGCTTTCTTGATCGCGGCATGGCCGAGGATGTCATCAGGGGAAGTGGGCTCTTCGATGAACCAAGGCTTGAACTCTGAGAGGGCTTGCATCCATTCAATGGCCTCGGGAACCGACCAGACCTGTTCCGGTGATGGTTAGTTATCCACGTCTGTCATTCCACGAGTGACACGATCAACTCACCTGGTTTGCATCAACCATAAGAATGTTACCCTTGTCATATCCAATAGCCTCACGGGCAATCCGCAACCTTCTCTTGTCCTCCTCAAGGTTACCGCCGACCTTGAGCTTGAAGTGTCTGTAGCCTTGAGCAACACTCTCATGCAGCAAAGCCTTCAGCTTATCTTCGCCATAGCCGAGCCAGCCCGCACTAGTGGTGTACGCGGGCACGGCACGGCTCTGCTCTGCCTCCTTGATACGCTCTTCCTTGCCGCCCTCAACCTCCTTCAGCAAAGCAATCGCCTCCTCGGGTGTGATGGCATCAGTGATGTAGCGGAAGTCAATGCAGCGCACAAACTCCTCAGGGGTCATCTCAGCAACAATGCGCCAAACAGGCTTGCCGAGGGTCTTCGCCCACAGATCCCAGAGGGCGTTGACAACGGCTCCCAGGGCAAGGTGAATCACACCCTTCTCGGGGCCGATCCAGCGCAGCTGGCTATCGGACACCAAGTGCCGCCATGTCTTGCCCCAGTCTGCAGTGAGCTCATCCAAGTCTTTACCGACCACCAGAGGGGCGAGAAGAGAGATGGCCGCACAGACAATTTCGTTTCCACGACCGATAGTGAAGGTCTATGGACGAGTAACGGGTTAGACTGCTATAGTAGGGTTTGATTTTGGGCAAGGGGGGCTGTGTGATACATACCATACCATGTCCGGCGTGCGGGGAGTCAGTGTAAATAATACAGTAGGCTGCGGAGTAGTCACCAGCTGCATTCATAGCATCGGAACCGGTCTTATCCAATGACGTCTATTGCATTGAAGTCAGTAAAGGAAGGGGTAGTTTGGAACTATGTTGAGGTGAATTTACCGGAAACCGCACGTCGCGGGTGGTAAAACCTGTGATCTTGACCATTGTGTATGATGTATTGTTTCAACAAATATACAATTGTTTCTTTCGAGAAGTAAAGATGATTCTCACGCGATCGTAAGACAGAACAATCACAGTCGCAATTCCTCAACGTGGGGGGTAATTGTACAATAGAAAGTAAATTAGACACCCAGTGATCTATACAACATAGAATAAAAAAACAGTGAACAGACAACGCCGTCACTGGCAATAAAAGAAAGAATTGTACATGCAGAAAGGAAGAAGAAGAAAAAAAAAAGAGCGCAGGAGGGGGAAAAGGCCACAAGATATACTACCGGCACCCCTCTGCCCCTCCAGGGTGAAGGAAGAAATTCCTTATGGACCTGATCAATTTACCCCGAATAGTGTGGGGTATGCAACGTCATTGGTGGAGGAATTGTTCCTCCCCCATGGCGCCGGTTTTTCCACCAGTCAGAGTGTCCGGTTCTCGAGTCGGACCGTGTCCGTGTTCCTGAGAATTTAATTGCATGTATAAATGTACTATTCATACGCTAAGATATGACAGAATATTACCGGCAACGCTACGGCTAATCTTTTGGTCCCGACTTGCGATCGGCTATAGATCGAACTACGAACTGGCCGAGATCTGCGTCATGGTTCTATTTCTATATAATCATGCCTCGTTTGAATAGATCATCAATGGACTGATTGGGAGTTTTCAATGCAAATCTGGTAGATGGATTTGTTGTAATAGGGTGTAAAATTCTCCTAGGTATATTAGATCTAACCCTGATTTTGTGCATCTTGTAAACAGGGCTTATCCGGAGAGTCCTCTCTTCTCGCTTTCGGAAAAGAAGATTATCATACGCCACAGCTTTCGAACCAGCACTTCTGCTTCTTCGTCGAGTGCCTAGAGAGTATGTTAGATTTAACCCAATATCATAGATGCAATATGGAGAAGGAAATCTCACCTCCTCTAACTGTTCTACCAATTCCTGAGGATTTCCATGCTTCCGGACATGCTCCTCCACGACATCCACCAACATCTGCTCCTGAACTCCCAGATATTCGACGATCTTCTTCTCCACAAAGGGCTTGAGTTGATCGCTGACCACGTTCTCGTCCACGAATTCCCATTTGACTTCCCACTTCCACAACCCCTCTTTGTCGGTGGGGATCTCGCCTGCCAGTTGTCGGGCAGCTTGTGCCCGCTCTTCCTCGGTGAGTCCAGCGGCCTCGGCAGCACTGTCGAACTTGATCGGAATGAGGGGACGCCGGGCCGTGGCTTGGGGCTCTTCTTCGTCTTCCAGCAACCCTTCGACTTCGGCAACAGTTCGGCGGGTGGTTGCTGCCTGGGCCTTCTGGGCTGCAGCTCCAAGGGAGAGCTTGAAGCGCTGGGGTTCTCTTGGGGCCTGGGTCCGGGTTTCCAGCTCCTCGGCCTGGCGAGCAAGGAAATCATCGGCCATACCGCGGGCCTGTTCCCGTTGCTGCATAGAGCGAGCCCGCTCACGCTCTTCAGCGGCGCGGTCTGCCTCATCCATGCTGACTTCCCGTGCTCGGAAAGCGGCACGACTGCGTAGCCATGCTCCTCTATCGGCATAGTAATCATGAGCCTTGCGACTAGCCTCGTTCTCATCGTCCCAATCTCCGTATTGTTTGTCTGCTTCTTCGCGTACTTCTTGGAGTTTAGCCTCTTCTTCCTTATCACGCTTCTTCTCTCGCTCCAGAGCCGCAGTCCTGCTCCTTTCACGGTTCAGCCAGCGGCGTTCTTGATCGAGGAACTGTTTTTCGTGTTCGGAATCCCTCTTCTCTTGACGACGACGTTCCAGCTCTTCATCGCTCGCATCCGACTCTTCATCCTCACGTTCAAGGTAAACTGCAGGGGATCCAGAGCCTCCATTGACAAACGCCACCCCCTTCTGATAATCCTTAGGAATCTGGACGCCAAAGCCCTTGGGCCCGGACGGCGCGTTTGGCATGCTGCGATCCCGGGGACCGAGAGGGATGCCATTCGCGCCAGCAGCAGGACCACTAGGAGCGCTGGGAGGTGGTGAAGCAAGGCGGTTGATACGAGAGCCCGAGTTGCGTGCTCTCTCCATGGACTCAATCTCTTCCTCCCTCTTCAGACGCTCGATATCCCTGCGGTTGCTTCTTTCACGGAAAGCTGCAATCTCCTTGGCAACAGTCTCCCTCATTTCTGGGGGGATATCGGAAAGCTCATCTTCAACCGTGATCGGGATGGTGACAACTTCAGCCGAGTTACCGTCGTTTTGGCCCTCCGAATCTTTCATCGCGGTATCTCCTTCACGGTCTATTGCCGAAACGTCTTCTTTCTGTGTGGGAGAGGTAGGGTGGAACAGATCCGAAAGGACACTAGATAGAGCAGCGCGTGCGTTGTCTAAGCGCTTCTGCCGCTCGGCAGGTTCTTCTTCGCTGCGGCTGGATTCATACTGCTCCAGGTAGGTAAGAGAGCTCTCGTCAACGACAACCTGGTGCATATAATGTTAGTATTACCTGTATCACACTTGCACACATCATACATACCAGTAAGGTGCCCTTTTCGATATCACTCTCTTTCTCACCCTCCGATGGCGTCTGTCTCTTCAAAGGCACTTCGATGTCCTTTAGTATTTCTACGGCGGTGCCAAGACTTTCAGGGTCTTCGTACTCTGCGAAACCGAACTTGCACGGTTTTTCATCCGCGTCCGTGGCACGGATCCAGCGTCTCAGACTGCCAGCAGACCGCAGTATCTTCTCGACGCCCTCATCGCCACCAACGCCCTCGGTAATACCCCCAACAAAGAGTGTCCGGACAATCTCATCTCTCGTAGGAGGCTGTAGTTGCATCATGGCATCTCGTACATTTTGGCGTTGGTTTTCGAGACTCGTCGAGCCCAATCCGGCACGTCTTCCCGGGGCTTCACGTTCCTTGCTCGTATCCGGAGTAGCGGACTTCGATGGACCCGATGTCCCCAGGCGAATCACAGGTGCGGAGAAGTTGATGTTGGGCATGTTCGGGGGTGGTTGAAAGTTGGGAGGGAAGCCTGCAGGCCGACCAGGCTGTTGGGCGTTTGCTTGTTGCATACCGGGAGGCGGAGCAGTTCCAGGGGCGGACATCCCCGGGGGAGGAGCTACACATTGATGTCAGGATCAATACAGGTGATAAAAATCGTTAATAGAGCTGATAGACTTACCCATGCCAGGAGGAGCTCCGGGGTACGCCCCGAAATCAGGAGGCCTTCCATAAAGACCGGGGGCTGCAAAATTACGTTAGTAGACTTAAGAATAAGAGAAACGGACTATTGCATCCCAGGTAATATAGGGATACTGCTTACCTTGGTAAGGATTGTACATTGCGACGGATTTGAAGCAATTCGGAGATTGTTGGAGGAGGAATGCGACAATTCGGCGGCCGCTTTGCTTTGAGAGCAAAGTTCACCTGGCCCGTGCATGGGTGTCTTGGCATGTCTACTATTGCATCGAACTTGTCAAAGAACACGTACTTTGTCAACAAACTAGAGCTCTTTTTATAATGAGTGACTTGTTTCCGCTGCAGAGAGTAATATACCATCCCGTATCTATTTACATTGTGGAAAGTTTCATAATTATTCACACACAGATAACATGTACATCTTGATATCTTGACTGCCAACTGGTGAGCCTGGGCCGCCGTATAAAAAGCCCTTTGGAATAAAGATTAGGATCAAGGAGAAAAAGACCTGGTGAAGTTTCCTTCTATTCTTTACTCAATTTATCACTACCCTTCAAACATACTAGACCTTTTCTCATATACACATAGATGCACCGTAATGATACTACTTTTGATCACAAATTCATTCACAAACTACTATTCAAATTCAGTTATACAGAGTCATAATACATAAATCAACACATAGCTCATCAACATTACTCCTCAGGATGGCCAGATGCAAGACCTCCCTTATGTCCGGCCTCACGAGCCCTCTCATCGCCAGGCTCAAAGCTACCTCCGGAGTGCAATCCACCCTTGTGACCGGCCTCTCTGGCCCTAGGGTCTCCAGGCCGGAAGCTGCCACTCGAAGCCTGGCCGCCCATGGAAGCGATGTCTCTCTATCATCAAGTAAGCCCAACTGCCACTGCCATTCCGTCTGGGAGTATTAAGATCATACCTGTTTGCTATCGTCCATGCTGGCAAAGCCGCCCTGGTGGCTAGATTGACCTCCCTTGCGGGCAATGTTCTCGACCTCCTCGTGAGGACGGTTAGCAAAGTTTCCGGGGTTCTGGTTGTGTGCCATTTTTGTAGGTGGTGGTTATTTCGACGTCCGTAGACAGCTTTGATAGAAATTAGGGTATATTGTTTTCAATAATTATTTTCAAATTGCCACACCTCAATTCTGAACGGCTCCCTCCTACTTATAACCATAAAACACTACCAGATACGAAGCATGACTGCACAATGATGAGCATCTTAATCATCCACTAGACACCATTATGGTGCTTCAACAAGCCATCATGAGAACAGGTTGTCGCAATGTCCTACTTCTTACGCAGGTATGACCTACGGGGCAGGAGTACCTCGAAACCATTGACCGGTTAATGATAATAACCAGGCACTGATGGGTTTGAATTGACGCAAGTTTAAATTTTCTTGGGCTATTCAAACTTTGAGGATCCCGATTCTGGTCGGTAATAAGGTTGTTCTAGCGGTCGTGGTTCTGTTCGTCACTATTACCTCATATGATGAGATCGGGCTCCACTTGTGAGACTGTTTAATTATGTGCATTATAGCAGGGATTCTTCATGATCTTGATAATGGACATATGTGATTGCTTACTAGAATTTTACTTGGCTTGTCTTTGTTGTGAGTTAGGTGATATACACTTTTAGAATTTCGGGTGGAATAATTCAAACATTGCTCAGTGTACAATGCATAGTATTGAAACCTACACAGTGCATACACTTTCCTATTATTTTCAAACGACACTCCGTAGTAGAATTTATTCTAAACAATATTGCCCAGCTTCTCTACACAATAGCCAAGTAGTCAATTACCAAAATCTCCAAGCATATCCTATGAATACATTATATATAATATCACCATTCAATTGAAGCTCACCCTCACTCAAAACACAACTCCAACTGTCTCCGCGACACTCTCCCGACCTTCCTGCGAAGTATTAGGGTTATGCGCAGCTCTACACTCACAATAAACACCCCACTACATAAATAGTCATTGGAATAGAGAAACTTACGTCTTCAACCCAGCATTAACCCCCATATGATCCTTGCTCTTGCCCCCTCTAGCGTCGCAGAGATTATAACTGGGCTGGTCACCGAGCTGGTCCAACTGCGACTGCGTATTGTTGCGCCTCGTCCAATACATGTCGGTTGTTGAGTGTACTGAGCGGAGTAACGAGTTAGTATAATGAATAGTAGGGATGTGGTTGGGAACGTGGTGATGACGGGTAGTTTTTAGATACATCATTTAACTGTGTTCAGTCGATATTGTCATTGATCTTTACCTGTGTTTTGTGGTTTGGTGCAAATTGTAAGCGACATTTGGATATGTTCTTCAATGGTAATCAATACGCTGGTCATGTGGTCTCATAGTTCTGGGTGCTTTCATAAGGACACACTAGGTACATAAATAGAACACGGTATACATGTTAAGTGGCGTTGAGATGAAAGGTATATAATAGACATAAAGGCATAACGACATAAAGACATAAAATATTTACAGTCCCTTTAGACAGATTCATGCTTGCACGTGCCAACTAGTCAGATCCTGACCCAAGGGCAAGTGTTAAAGCATCATTTGGCAGGCACTTGCAACAAAGATATACGGTCATAAAGTCCAGGATATTCTTCCTGTTCAGAACGCGGATTGGCCACCTTCTCTTCAGCCATTTGAAAAAGCCGCGCTCAAGAGAACGACCGAGAAAGAGCCGACAACCTATGGCTGCCACGGCAAGTTTTAGCAAGAATGAGCGAGAAAAGGCGGGCCTCGCCCGCTTCACAATCTGCTTGGCACAAGTCTCGACCACGAATGTAAATATCCAAGGCAAGAGCTTCAAATGTGATGTAATGGCACACAAGATGTCCCACCCTTTGATGTACCAGGTCCCCAGGTAGCCAGACCATTCGTTATGGAGGACCGGCAGGGCTGGGTGGGTGCTAAGTAATGTGTTTATGAGGGATCTGAAGTCGAATCCGTCACATCTGGTGATGTCGACGTAGAAGATGCATGTTCCAGAGGAGTTTTCAGTGCTGACACTGGCTTCGTGATCATTGTATGTGTATGAGAGATACTGCGACTTCGTATCGTTGCGGATTGTATCGTGAAGACTGAGTAGGTCCGCTAGAGGTTGGTTTTGCTGAAAAGGGAAGCTGAGCAACACGGACTTTACCATGAGCCGATGAGTTGAGCGTCCAGGAGTACGTAGTGGTACTTGGTTCACCGTTATGAAAAGGAATATGGGGTTTATCAAGCCCAGCCTCCGTAGCCGAACTAGAACCGATGCAACCCTCCCTTTGTGTGTGAAGTCTACATTCCCCTGCATCATGGTTCTGAAGCCAAGAGTGCGAGAACGGGTGCCAAGGTCATGGAATGACTGCGAGGGAGATACCGCTTCGATTTCCAACTCGTCAGGAATATGACGTATAAGAGTGATGTAATCTGGGATTCTGTTCTTTTTTTCAAGAAACGAGGCGCTTGGGAGTAGGTATATTGACTTCAAAGGTCGTGTTGAGGCTAACTGGCTGTTTACAAGCAGCACACCGTCCTCGATACGCATATAGAGGTCATCTCGTATATGCTTCAAAGGAATGGCAATTGTCGTGGTACTATCGCACCGTGTTCGGCACTGTAGAAGGCCATATGAATACTCAGCCCCAAAAACTGCAAGCACAAGGTGGAGACCCTTGTTGGTCATGGAAAACGGCGTGGTCAATACGTCCATGTCACATGGGATAAGGCCTTCACATCCTGAGAATGCGGCAGGAGAATCAGCCAACACCCCGGACAAAACCTCAGGTTTCTTCGAAACATCTGATACTGTTCCTAGGGATGCCGGGGAGTCAGAATGGTAAACTCCTGAAGTTGCTGATGATGCCGAGAAGCCCCAGGCCAGTAGAGACTGGTCATGTGAATGACTCATGATCTCCTCTTGAAGTCTCTGGAAAGCCTTTGGTCCCTCTCCATATAACACAGGCATATTAATATCAAAGATCCCCATAAGGCAATATGCAGTATCTTCTACTCGACTTGTCTGGCGCTTAGATGCCCAACTCATCCTCTCTGCTATACTGGCTGAATTTAGTACCGCTCGGAAAGCCACATCCTGAGATATAGCCTCTGAGACCTCTGTTTCTACGGCTAACATAGAATCGCGGGGCCATCGAAGATAGTACTCATTAATCTCCGTGATCTCGCTGATAAGATCGACGAGGTCTTCCCTCGCAGAAAGGAAGGTCCAAGACTCAGAGAAGAAGTCTAGTCTCGGGGGTGCAAGTAGTTCTTGCAGGGTCCATCCTCGTGTGAACCAACGACTATGCCTAAAGTCAGAGCCCTTAGCGTGTGGAGTAAAGCGCTTCTCAGCCATTGGGACATCTTCCAGATATGCAAAACAGATTTCCGAGCGCAGGTACCAGTTCATCATCGAGTTAATCGCCTCGGACAACTCTGCGCTGCTGGTTCTGTCAATGCAACACGTGTCCACCCAAGCATATTCTAACCCGTATTGAAGCGCTAACTGGCAGGTGTACACAATTTTTCCATAGCCCAGATTTTGTGGTGTGTTTGGTGCTTGCATGTCCTGAAATGTGACCTCATCATCGCCCCACGTATGTGAGAGTATTGCATAACTTGGGACATTGTACTCAGCGAACTCTTCAATCTTGAGAGTTCTTGCATTTAATAGTCGCATATTTGTCGGAGATTTCCAGTAGCCGGTGAGTGCTTACATTAAACGAGCATGGGTATCTAATCGAGAAATTAACAAGGCGCCCGAGAAAAAAAAAAAAAGGTAGGAAAAGTACCGCAGGAATCGCGTCACTTCTGGCAAAGGCCGAAAGCGCAGGATGCAAGATGCAGTGTTTTCCTGCACAAATCAATATGACCTTCAAATGAAAATGATCCACGAGATGAGGAGAATGCCGGCCCCCATGTAAAAGTTCTTTATACAAATGTGTGAAAAAAAAATGTATAGTAAGACCCTAAGAACTTCCAACTTGAACAATGCTAAGGCGGTACACGAGGCTTGCTCATGTGAGAGAAAAACATCTCTAGACAAATAATGCAAAATGACATGATAGAAGTCCAGCTGATTGTCGACAAGATGCATCCAGCCTCCTCAGTATTGGAGTATGTGTTGTTGAGTGTGCAGCCAATAAGATTTGAGTAATGAGCATGATGATTTGGCAGTCTACCCACTTGGCCATTTATAGGTCATTGAATTTGCCTTGTTTTTCAACTTTGTACGATTTTCTCCTCTTTTTCTCTTTCCTCTATTCAATTAAATAAGGTTATGAGTAATCGATAGCGATCCAGATTTGCTTGTGTAAAGTATAATAATCGAGGCACTACGATCTTGGGGATTGGGGTCTGGATGTATTGATCTTGGATTTTATTACTACTCAGCGGTAGCACTTCTGAAATCCCAACCACCCGAATTTTCAAAACTAGTAGTAATAACAATACTAGAAAGACAAGATGCGCAAGATCTAGTCTTTTTTATTGCAGATAGAATTCTGCAGCATGTTACTAATCCAGATCATCGCTAATCGGCGGTTTGATCGAATCACAGAAGTCCATTATAAATCGGAGCGTAAACAATGTAGACTAGTAAAAGGGCATCGGCATGTCCTCATCATGAGTACTATGAATTCCTGTGCCACAGAAGTGTTTTCCAATTCATTCTTAGGCTGTGACAGGCCAAACTGACAGTACAAGCATTAATGAGAACGGGATTCGGGAATCACCTGAACCATCAATGAAAATTCTGGGGACACTAGTTCTAAATTTCAAGGGGAAAGATTCTCGATCCATCGATTAAAATTAACCGGTGAGCGGAGGAACTCAATTAAAAAAAATAATTGATTTCTTGATAAGATTTCCGTTCCAGACCAACGGTCAACTATTTCCGAGGACTTGGTGAGTTTTTCCGACCAGCCATTGCCCGAGTATGGAGAGAGTCAGAGGTCGGAGTTCACGGTGCCGAGATGAATAATAAAATAAAAAATTAAATAATAAAAATACAAGAGAAGCCAAAAGAAGGATAAAAAAAGGGGTAGAGCTATATAACATTTTGTTATTGAGAGATTGTTAGTCATGGATATGGAATTGGTGGTGAGACATTGTCATTATGACGACGGAGCTGTCAAGGTCGCCCTTGGTTGAGATCCGCTGTAGATAGTTATCGACTCAATATGGCTGCCATCAAAATTCCTAACAGATTCTAGACACATTCTTTAAGAAGAAAAAAAGAAGAACAAAAGAAAACCTCACAATGAATACTACATAATAACTAAGCACATGAATAAATCAAAAAGAACCTGACAAAGAAAGGAGCAGTCTGGTCCGCAGGAGAAGGAAATCGGGTAAATTGTAGAAGCCCCACGGCAGCCCCTCCAAAAGCCGGACCCCAGCACACCGGTTGACGCCATAGGATTCAGGCCATTGTATGTCTAACCCACCTCCAGCGTCATCTGCCCCTCCGTGATTCCCGCGAGCCTTTTCCTCTTCATCCTCTCCCTCTGCCATTTCTCTTCCTGGACATCCGTCTTGGTCTTTCCATCTTTTATACTAGGTAAGGAATCCTGAAGCTCAACTTCTTTCCCTCCCAATTGCTTTTCTATTCCAAGTCACCGAAAGCTTCCCCGCACTGACGTTAGCTCTCGTTGCTATAGTTTCCAATTGAAACCATCACGATGCCAGGTTTCTCGCAGGCTACCGAACTCTCCGCCTGGAAGGAGCTCCAGGAGCACCACAACTCCGTCGGTCGTAGCATTGTTCTCAAGGAGGCCTTTGAGAAGGACCCCCAGCGTTTCGAGAAGTTCAGCCGTACCTTCAAGAACACCGTTGACAACTCCGATGTCCTTTTCGACTTCTCCAAGAACTTCCTGACTGAGGAAACTCTTTCCCTGCTGGTCAAGTTGGCCAAGGAGGCCAATGTCGAGGAGCTTCGCGATGCGATGTTCAAGGGTGAGCACATCAACTTCACCGAGGACCGTGCTGTCTACCATGCTGCTCTCCGTAACGTCTCCAACGAGCCCATGCAGGTAAATGGCAAGAGCGTTGTTGAGGATGTGAACTCGGTGCTCGAACACATGAAGGAGTTTTCCGAGCAGGTCAGGAGCGGCGAGTGGAAGGGTTACTCTGGCAAGAAGATTGACACCATCATCAACATTGGTATTGGTGGTTCTGACCTGTGAGCGCGCACCTCTCGTTCCCCCGTGAATTTGTTCTTCTCTCAGAATTTACTGACAACCGAAATAGTGGTCCGGTCATGGTCACTGAGGCTCTGAAGCCATATGGTGCCCAGGGCATGAAGCTGCACTTTGTCTCCAACATCGATGGAACTCACATTGCTGAAGCCTTGAAGGAATCCAACCCCGAGACTACCCTTTTCCTGATCGCTTCCAAGACCTTCACCACCGCGGAAACTACCACCAACGCGAACTCCGCTAAGAAGTGGTTCCTCGAGACTGCCAAGGATGAGTCTCACATCGCTAAGCACTTTGTTGCCCTCTCCACCAACGAGGAGGAGGTCACCAAGTTCGGAATTGACAAGAAGAACATGTTCGGCTTCGAGTCCTGGGTTGGTGGTCGCTACTCCGTCTGGAGTGCTATCGGTCTTTCCGTTGCTCTTTACATCGGTTACGACAACTTCCACCAGTTCTTGGCTGGTGCCCAGGCCATGGACAAGCACTTCTGTGAAACTCCTTTGGAGCAGAACATCCCTGCCATCGGTGGTTTGCTGAGCGTGTGGTACAGTGACTTCTTCGGTGCTCAGACTCACCTTGTTGCTCCCTTCGACCAATACCTGCACCGATTCCCTGCCTACCTGCAGCAGCTTTCCATGGAAAGCAACGGCAAGGCCATCACCCGCTCTGGTGAATATGTCAAGTACACTACCGGCCCCATTCTGTTTGGTGAGCCTGCCACCAACGCCCAACACAGCTTCTTCCAGCTGCTTCACCAGGGCACCAAGCTTATCCCATCGGATTTCATCATGGCCGCTGAGTCGCACAACCCCGTCGAGGGTGGCAAGCACCAGCGCATGCTTGCTTCCAACTTCCTTGCTCAGTCTGAGGCCCTGATGGTCGGCAAGACTCCGGAGCAAGTGAAGACTGAGGGTGCCCCTGAGAACCTGGTGCCTCACAAGACCTTCCTTGGTAACCGCCCTACCACCTCCATCCTGGCTCAGAAGATCACCCCCTCCACCCTCGGTGCCCTGATCGCTTACTACGAGCACCTCACCTTCACTGAGGGTGCCGTCTGGAACATCAACTCCTTCGACCAGTGGGGTGTCGAATTGGGTAAGGTTCTTGCCAAGAAGATCCAGCAGGAGCTTGAGACCTCTGGCGCTGGTGCTGGCCACGATGCTTCGACCAGTGGTCTGCTCCAGGCATTCAAGCAGAAGGCCAACCTGGCATAAATGTGGTCGCCGGGAAAAAGAGCCGTTGTAAATTGGGCAGAGAAAAGGGAGGTTAATATTATACCATGATGACGACATGAGGAGTCATTTTTCCTGTTTATTAGTTTAAAATTTACGTTCAATGAGAATACGTATAATGTTCAAACCGAACTTCCATAAGTAAGGTAGAAGATGGGGTTGTAGATTAGAGTGAACTAAGGGGGATGGTGACCTTCCAAAGTTGGCAAGATTGGCTAAAACTTCGGCTTTAGTTCCGTTCACCTGCGGCTCGCCACCGTGTTCTCCTGCGCAAACTCCGACGGGAAGTCAGATAGTGAGCTCAAACCGCCTGGCTGGCGGGTTATGAGTATTTAATATGCCCTCGAAGGGTGATCTTGTTCAATTGGTCAATGCGATCGCCTACTATGGCTTAATTTCATCTCTTACGCCGCAGGTCGCTGCCGGAGGGAACTCGGCCAGTGCCGTCCAGGGTGGGTATACATATGGGCAGCCCATGCCTGTGACGTGCTTAAATCGGACAATGTGAGTGAGAGGCCGAATCCCAATAATTGACGGATTGGGGCGGGGATAGTTATTTATTGGGTTGTGGGATTATTGTTGACAGATACTAATAATTCTCCCCGATTTAGTGACTCCGGCGAACATGTAACGCACCCCCATGCCCCCGTCGATAATAAAATACAGACATTATATCCCTCAACCGACTCCCTCGTGGGTTATAAACGAGGCGCTGACATATCTTTTATCAGATCACTGATAGTCTCGGCAAACTTCAATACATTCCATTCCCAACCTGCAAGGAGACATCTGCTCCCCTCGCCCTCCGCTACGGTGTTACGGAAACCATCAGTTGCACCATTTCATCTATACCTGATGAATACTACCACCTTCTTGAATACTATGTTCATTCTGATGTGCCCATGAACTGTCGTGTGCCCACAGCGCCCCTCGGGGTGTCTGTGTCTTCGCACCCAGATGAAAGCAACCCTCAGGAAGACACTGTCGGCACCGAACTTTCTGCCTTGAGCGACGAAGGTCCACCCTATACGCCTATCACATTTGCGCTACAGGGAACGTTGCAGCGCAGTCACCTCCATATATGGACAGACATGAACGTATTGTTGCACAACATTGCAGCAACACCAAAGGGAAATCGGAAGAAAAAGCGTGCTGCGCCGGGCTATCTTGTGGCTGGCACAGCATACTCGGTGCCGGAGTTTGAAGTCTCTCTCTTGGAGAGTCAGAAGAAGACTTCGGATGAGGATAACGAGGAAGGTGCTGTATCTGAAGGCGCTCGAGAGCCCTGGACTGCAGGACACGGTACTAAAGTGATTCGTGGCCAGCCCTTGACTTTCACATTCCATGTGAACTGGATCGAGGGTGGTAAAAGCATTGGATGGCCTCATAGGGCCTCTGATATGGACGAGTCATCTGCGGTCATGAGCTTCTTTTCCAAGATCTTTTTCTTTGCGATCGCGACATCCCTGGGGGCAGCCATGGCTCTGTATTGGGAGCGGGTTCGACGACGGGGTTGGCGAGGTGATGGTATTCTGGGAGTCCGACCGCGGGCTAGGGGCTCGGTTGGACCTATGTATGGCAATGGCGGAAAAATCAATGGGTATGGTGGTTATTCGGCCAACAACGTCTCCATGACGGGTAATGGCAGTGGCTATGGGTATGGTGGATTTGCCTCTGGCAAGAGAGACTAGTTACTGGCACTTAAATAAACTTTGATTGGATATAGATCTTGTTCTTGTTATAGCCAGCTAACTCCGAGTATAAGTCGATGCGATAGTATACATGACAGATGAACTTCATTTTGCAAAGAGACTTGGCGTGCACTCTTCCTTCATTTCCTTTCCAGGATCTCATGTTATTTACACCCCCATCAAGCGACAATAATACGCCCTGAGAGTTTCTTGAAAATCACCACCCCTGGGCTCTCATCTTCTGAATGCGGCCAACAGTCTTCTGGAAAGAGAATTTGAACAATTTCCTCCACCTCGCGATCCGCAAGTTCTTTTTCACCTGACCGCGACGTACGTGGAACTTTTGGTTTAGAGATTGAGTTTTTACTCTGTTCTGCATACAGGCGCTGTGCAGTTGTCTCAATGCAGAAGACACATCTGTGCCCTTCTCCGGCTCGACATGGACTTGACGGCCGAGCGAGGGGCCTAGTTTAAGGTTGACCCGTCGGGACTGGTTTCTGTAGTTGTCTGTTTCCGCGGACATTTTGACGGCACGAGAGAGGGCAAGCGGGTCATCCTTTGCATCGCGGTTCCGCGAGGAGCTTTCGGCAGTGTTAAGGTTCAGTTTCGAGAAGATCTCGTCAAAGTCGGAGGGGGCTTGCTTCGATCCTTGCGCTGGTGTCTGTGTTTGTGCAGGAGCAGGGGTTTCTGGGGATTTGCTTGCATATTGGCGAATGGAGGGTCTGATGATCTGGGTGGTGAGGGATTGTTTGGAGAGAATCGATGTCGGCCTCGAGCGGAGGGCGTGGGTCAAAGTGCGCATCTCCATTGTGATTTGAGATTGGAAAGTGATATGCGTGGGTGGTCTTATAAGAAGTCAAATTAAATCCGCAATTGAATTCCACCGGCCTCGTAAATTAAAAGATAACAATGGGGGACTGAGGACCGGAATTGGATGCGGTGTTGACGGATACTTCTTCGTTTCCCAAATTTCCAGATCGGAGAATCTGCGACCACGTGACCATTGTAACGTTACATACTTCTACAGAACAATTATTTCATACTTCCTCTTCACACGCAGCCCCACGATATCGCGACTGCTACTCAGCACTACAGCTGGATTACGCTCCCTTGGTGTGATCTAAGATTTGTTCCCAAGAATCACGAACGCCGGGTTACCTTACAATGTCCTCCATCACGATCGCATCCCTTCCCCGCATGAGCCGGGATGCCCTATCGGCCCTCCTCCTCTCCACTAGTTCCCCTAGTAAACTGGCAGTCATTGACGTTCGAGACTCGGGTTAGTGACCCCCGTATATACTACTGATTTTGGACCTCCCATATCGCTGACACTTCGAGACAGACCATATCGGCGGCCACATCTTCTCGTCAACCTGGGTCCCAAGCTCGTCACTCGACTGCCGACTGCCCGAATTGATTCGAACTCTCCAAGATAAAGAGAAGGTTGTTTTTCATTGCGCTTTGAGCCAGCAACGTGGCCCGTCTGCTGCCTTGCGCTATGCCCGCGAGCGGGAGAGAACCTTGGGTGCCGAGGAGAGCCAGAAGCAGCAGGTTTATGTGCTTGAGGGTGGGTTTGTTCAGTGGCAGGAGAAGTTTGGGAAGGATACGAGGTTGACTGAGGCTTATGTGGAGGATATCTGGCAGGAGTATTGATTTTCTTTTCATTGATTTAATTGGCGATTTGTTCGGTTCGTATGTTGGGAGATACCCGGTTAGTGATTCAATAGATTTATCTGCATAGCTTTGCATTGCAGTATTGGGCTTGCGTAGAGATGTCAAGGGACACAAGTGATAGATGATTACTTATCATGCGTTTATTGTTATGATGCATACTGTCTGATATGTATAGCTCGCATTGTGAATAGACGCCGTAGTTAGAATGGCAAAGAAGTGAAGGAGAAAATAGATGATTGATTTGGTGTTACATTTGACCGTGTAGCGGTCAACTGGCGGATTGTTCACTCGGCTGAAATACAATACAGTATTGAATGTTTGTCGCAAAGCCTCAACGTCTTTCCCTCTCAATCGCTTATTCTCTTTTCCTTGCAGACATCTATCACATTTTAACCTCGATATTCACTTTGTTGATTTTGGAATATTTATCTTCTTAACCATATATTGAATTTCTATTACTCATCCCTTAGTCCAATCTTTTTAATCGGACGACACGCCCTGCACTCCGTTCCGCCATCATGGCCGCCGGTCAGCAAGCAATCTCTTTTGACGCGATCATCAAAGCTGGTAGAGCCCCGTTTGTCCGAAGCTGTCTGAAGTGCTTTCATTGACTTATAACCATCATCTTGATATAAAGACCGTCAAAAGCGAAAAAACGAAGAGCTCGCCAATAGCATTCTTGGCAAGAACCGAAGGACCAGCGCTCCGGGAGCTGGTAACAAAGCGCAGAATGCGTCGTCAGGGAGTCTAGCAAGCCGGATTGGCGTTGCAAAGGTAACTACCGATTGTCGACTACCTTGCGATTGTCCCGGCATGTCGATACTAATGTCAATTGCCTTCCATCAGCAGCGCTCTGCACCTACCGCCACCAAGCCCAAAAAGCCCACCCGGACACCGTCTGCACCCGCTCGTGTTACACCGGCAAACTTGAAGCCCGGAAAGAAGCGTCGCCCCGATGAAGATCGCTTGGTGTCCGCCCTTAACCCTGCGAGCGGACAAGCGGCAGTGCGCGACAGCCCTGTCGGCATCTCTATCAAGGGAGCAGGCTCGGGACCATTTGTTGTTATCGGAGGCAATTTCGCCCCTGGTACAACCGCTGCTGATATTCAGTCAGCCATGGAACCCATAACTGGACAGGCTTTGAGCTGTTGGATCACCTCTCAGTACCCTGCTGTCACCGCGGAGATGGCCTTTTCGGAGAAATGGGCGGCAGAGAGTGCCATTGCCAACTTCCACAACCAAAGGGTGGGTGAATCTTCGTGAAAATACTATGCTCTACACTAATACCCGAGTAGGCAGATGGGAGGATCATTTCTATGCGCATGAAACAAAACGGAGCCAAGGACCACGATCTGTTCGACCGTTCCGCAGCTTCCCAGAGCTTCAATGATTTCAGAGAACAGGAGGATCGTAAGCGCCTGTTGCACCGCGGTGCTGAAGTGCAAGACGGGGCCTTTGGGTTTGCCGAACAGAACCAGGCGGCTGGCCGCAACAATAGACGAAACTTCAGAAACCGCAATGCTGGGAGAGGCGGCAGGAACCAGAACCAAGCTTCCAATGACCAAGGGCTCTACGGCGATCAAATGATGGTCGATACCCCGCCGCAGGGCCCAAGAAACAGGAACCAAAGGCAGCGGTAGTCAGACACGATCGGGTGTACTCGAGGCTGCTTATACAATCAACTGTCATAGATACTCGGCTCCTCGTGAACGTGTCTCTTCTCTCGTTTTGAGATGACTCCTCTTGGCTCTACGTACTAGAAGCTAAGAACAGGCGCCGAGGATTTTGGTTATTTGAGGTATTCAAGGTTCTCTATGTATTGTATTCTGGATGATATGTATGAATATTACTATGGGGACTGTGGCATTGCAATAGAGGGTTAATTCTTTTTGGGAGAACATGGTGAGTCAACAACTGAGCTGATTACCGAACCCTAGTTAATATCATGTATCTCATGGGGATGTTTTAAGCAATTAAGGTGGCTGGGCACTGGGGAGTTACCTTGACCGGGCCCCCTAATTAAATCAATCATCTACCGGAGAATGTGGAAGATAACAGACTCGGCTTGATGGATAGGATTTATTTTCAGAGCCGAGCCTTCGTTTCACAGGGAATCTGGATATGCCCTACACCATTCATTGTCCTACACTGATTGACACAAAGAAAATGAGACAAACCACTCAATCAGCTCTAATATCAGTATAAATTTGTTGATTCCAATCTTTCCCTCATCTGCTAGCGATGGTATTTATTTTTAGGAATTTTCTGGGTATACGATGTTACTCTCAATATCTGGGATTTCTTTGCCTTGTTTGCTATGATGGTCCATTTGTCGTCGTGCAATGCGGCCGCGACATGCAACTGTTATGCTGATAGGTCATGCAATCTAAGTATTGTTACAGATGCGACTTAAGTTGACAAATCCTAGCTGTTGGCTCTTTCCACTGGAGTCAATATATTCTGTTTTACAATCATTCTCATCTCTTCCAATCACCTGTGCAGGTTGCTTCCTTGTACCTGCCTTAACAAGTACACCACAACTGTCTCCAACTACTTAGTCAACTGCACAATATTGAACAGCCATTCCCGCACTTGTTCCAGTGTGTGATCCTTCTGGTTGGTCTAAACCTGTTGTTTCGGGCGGATTCAGCTTTCCAGCATCGCTGCTTAATCTACGCATCGCCCCTCTGATACATCTTGGGGTCTATCAGCTCAGTATGGCGTCTGATCCGAGCTGGGGAACCAACCGACGCCGGCAGGCTTTTTCGTTTTCTATAGCGCTTCGACCGTCAATAGCAAGAAGAGCTAGGTAGGAATGATTATCATCCATTGTAAGGTCTAACTGATGTCTATTAGGATCGTGAGAGCTGCTGCCCCTCCACCCACCTGCGAGGAAAGCGTTCATTATCCGGTATTTGACCCTCACGATCCTCGACACAATCCTGCCATCGACACACCTTTGTGGGATGATGGTTATTATTCTCCTCAAGAGCCTGGCTCTCGAAGCCCAGTTGGCTGGATACAGAGTTTGCCAAAACGGTCGCTTAGAAAGGCACGATCAGGACTGGTGGCTCTTAGGTCTGGACTACAGAGGCGCGCGGCTGTCTTCTGTGCGAACCGCTCCTCACGCAAACCTCGACCCTGGCCTCTTCTGGATCCAACCGGTGACCATCACGACGGTTCTTTCCCCTCGACTGTGTCTGAGGCTAGCACAGAAGAGGACTCGGACTTTGGCACTCACCTCCACCGCACGGAGTGTAATGACTCCTCGTCATTGAGTCACGATCTGGACAAATGCTTGGATAATTGGCCGTTCGCTATGACTATCACGGACAACCCTTTCCAGGAATTGACTGGAGGGTATTGCTCGCCGAAGATGTTTCTAGCAGAGACAGCGAGCAGCATATTTCCAAGGGGACCTGCCGAGGAGAATGTAGTGGGGCTGCCACTCAATACAGCGTTTCCTAGCGAAGAGTATCCTCCATTGGACGATTATATTATGACGAGATCTGATTCCGAATTCGAGGAGCTTCATCCTGAAGATAGTCTCTCGTCTAGGAGCCTTGCTGAGCCGGAAGCCTCTTATAATGCAATCATCAATGAGATTACACATTCAGCCGTGCCTTCGTTGCGCAACACATTATTCATCTCACCTACAGTCCTCTTACCTTCTGCCAGCTCTCCCCAGATTTCTGGTTCTCCGGTTCACACTACTGAGCCTAGAAATTCCGAAGATATCACACATAAGGGGCTTCCTGGCCAAGCAGAAACAAGGGAAGAGTCTCAGATCGCTAGCGCTGAGCAGAGTACAGTTCCAATGCGGCCATCTGATGGGTTAAATCGCCCCAGTGACCGTGGTATGGATGCCAACGCCATCGAACAAACACTAGAGTCAACTATTCGGTCTCATGTACCCTCTCCACGAGCAAAGTCGATTAGCTCGGCTAAATTGTCGGCTAAGGAAAGTACTCAAGCCAGATGCTCTACTGAGTCCAAGAAGCCGGCTACGTCTAACGCTGTAACCCAGACTGTATCGCAAAGTGTAGGCAGCAACACCGAACCACGTACATCTGGTGACACCGCCCTACTGTCCGATACCCAAGAGCCGTGGTCAGCGCGTCCTAGCGAGGAAGCCACATTAACCGACCTGACATCTGTATCGAATACGATAGGGACGCCCGCTGAGAACGGGGATTTGATTTCACTGCTCTCCTTCAGGGATGAATACTTTCTAGTTGACGGCAAGACTCGAGGTCATCCGGATAGGGGTGGGAATCCTGTTAAAGCGGAATGCAGCGTAGTTAGTGAAGAAAGCATGTGCATCAGATCCAGCCTCGATCGGAGTTCATCGGTCAGGAGTCTTGACCTCCCTGAGATCTTTGGGCCTGGAAGCTATTTCTCCTGATGTCAGTACTGTCACTCGGCTCGTCAGTTTTCTGTTGGTAGAGATGCGCGTTGGTGGATTGGGATACACTGAGAATGTTTCAACAGCAACTATGGGGATATTCAATTTCATCGATCGTTTGTATACAAAGAGTTACAAACGATATGCGGTACGTTCATTAGGATATGCAGACTGCATTGTTAATTAATATGCTTTCTTTTATACATTAGTAAAGTAGTACACAGCGCTTCCAATAAGATCCGAAATAAATTACAGATATCGATAAGAGATCACGTGCCTTATCGGAACATTTTGCGGAGAAGATTTGGAGATCATCCATACTCTTTGCCATACTAGATATAGTAAATTGCCGGTTCAAGCCCTTGTCTATCAAGGCCACTCTCATAATGAATTATGGAGCTCGCCGGGCCCTGACGCAATTCATCAGGAAAAACCCCAACCGATCTCTCCTCACGCAACGATGGTCCTCCACATCCGAAACAAGACAATGGTCAACACCGTTAGCCCAGACCCTTGCTAATGCCATGAAAGTACGACTCCTGCCGCTCTAATAGCATGTCCAAATATTGATTAACAATTAGGTAACAGGACCGATCCCCATCGCAGCATTCATGCGCCAAGTCCTCACCTCTCCAGACGGCGGCTACTACACGACGCGCCCGGAAGGCGGCGGCGAGGTCTTCGGAAAGAAAGGCGACTTTGTGACGTCGCCGGAGATCTCGCAGGTTTTCGGCGAGCTGATCGGTGTTTGGACGATTGCCGAATGGATCGGACAGGGACGAAAGCGGCATGGGGTTCAATTGATGGAGGTCGGACCGGGAAAGGGCACATTGATGGATGATATGTTGCGGGTTGGTTTTATAAGAGGGACTATTGGTTGACTGGCTAATTGTTGTAGACGTTTAGGAACTTTAAGACCTTTACGTCGAGTATTGAGGCTATCTATCTCGTCGAGGCTAGTGCTACGTTGAGGGAGGTGCAGAGACAGCGTCTTTGTGGTGATGCGCCGATGGTGGAAACAGATATCGGACACAAGAGTACTTGCAAGTACTTTGATGTTCCGGTGGTCTGGGTTGAGGATATCAGACTCTTGCCTCATGGTAGGCCCTCTGCCGAAGTATGCTGAATGAAGCTAACAAACAACAGAAGAGGACAAAACGCCTTTCATCTTTGCGCACGAATTCTTCGACGCCCTTCCGATCCACGCTTTCGAATCCGTCCCCCCCTCTCCTGAAAATCAACAGCCCGAAATCACCGAGATTATGACCCCCATCGGCCCGACAAAGCTTCACAAGCCTCTCAAACCGGCCAACACGCCGCAATGGCGCGAGCTCCTCGTCACTCTGAACCCGAAGGCCGTGGAAGAGAACCTCCCAGACGAGCCCGAGTTCAAACTCACCCTCGCAAAAGCATCCACCCCCTCCTCGCTCGTCATCCCCGAGATCTCCGAGCGCTACCGCGCGCTCAAATCCCAGCCCGGCGCCGCCATCGAAGTCAGCCCTGAGAGCCGCATCTACGCATCCGACTTTGCCCGTCGCATCGGCGGCGCCTCTGAACCGCCTCGCACCATCGCCCGGAAGGGTGCCCCCGCACCGGCGACAGCAGCAAAGCGCGCCCCCTCCGGCGCGGCGCTGATCATGGACTACGGCACCATGTCCACGATCCCGATCAACTCGCTGCGCGGCATCCAGCGCCACAAGAACGTGCCCCCGCTCTCAGCCCCGGGCCAGGTCGACGTCAGCGCCGACGTCGATTTCACGTCGCTCGCCGAGTCGGCCCTCGAGGCCAGCGAGGGCGTCGAGGTGCATGGGCCGGTCGAACAGGGCGATTTCCTGACCGCCATGGGCATCGCAGAGCGCATGAAGCAGCTGCTCAAGGGCGTCCCGGACGAGGAGCGCAAGACGTTGGAAAGCGGGTGGAAGCGGCTCGTGGAGAAGAACGCCATGGGCAAGATCTACAAAGTCATGACTATCATTCCTGAGAATTCAGGCCGACGCAGACCCGTTGGATTTGGGGGGAGCATTTAACTGTATATGACAAACATCTCTTAATCAAATGCCAGCAATCAGATAAACCACTAACCCACATAATCAAACTAACCCACATAATGAAACTCAGACCCAACCCCAGAGACAGATACAAAGAAAGAAAAAGAAGATCTAATTCCCACCAAAAAGCGACCCAAGACCCCCCAAACCACCCAATCCAGAAGACCCAGACGAAGAAGACCCCGAACTCTCCGAACTACCCCCGGAACTCGTCGACGACGAATCCCCACTAGAAGAGGAGGAGGAGGAAGAAGACGACCCCAACTTCGAAAGCAAAAACTGACTCGCCTCCCCAGTATTAGCCACATAAGTGAAATGGGCGGGCCCAACAATCAACGTCCCATCACAAACCATATCACCCATAGCGCAGTAGATCTTGACTTTATCCTTGGGGAAATCCTGGATCTGGCCGTGTTCCTGGGCGTTACGCGTGTAGCCGAAGAGGACTACGCCTTTGATTTTGTCCTTGACGTTGTCGGGGAGTTTCTTGATGCTGTCGTCCATTACTGCTGTTCCTTGACTATTTTTTATTAGTTTCCTTTTTTTTTTTTTTTTTTTTTTTTTTTTTAAAAAAAAGGGAAATATCGATGTTGGAAAGGATATTCATGTTGGAAACAAGTTTAATAGGGTAAAAGGGAATAGGTAAAAGGGAATAGGTAAAAGGGAATAGGTAAAAGGGAATAGGTAAAAGGGAATAGGTAAAAGGGAATAGGGTAAGAGATACCTATATCCACCCGCAACAATCTGCGTATCAGGACACTTCTCAACAGCCTGCTTGAACAGCCCCTCTGCTTCTTCAATCGCCGCTGGGGAAGTATTGCCCGGGAGAGCGTTGGACATTAGATCGGCTGTGTATTTGGGTCCGACGCCCTGGCAGGCTACCTGGCCTGCTTTGGCTTTTTTGAGGTCGTTGCAGACTGCCGGGCCTGTTGATATTCCCTTTTACTTTGTTAGTTTTATTTCTTCATTTCTTTTTTCTTTCATTCGAGGTGTTGGTTATTTCGTATTTGGTTGGTTGGGATGTGGATAGTGTAAGAGTGTAGGCATACCAGGAGTCCGGGTTCGGTGGATGCACGGGCAAAGATGAAGGTGATGGGTTTGCATGATCCGCTGCGGAGTTCGTCTCCGCTTGAGACTTTTTTTGTTAGTTTATTCTCATATATATATATATATATATATATAGATATATGTTTGGATGGGAGGAAATACATTGCCGTTCCTGCAACCCAACAGGGCCCGCCGCAGCCGTAGCAGCCAAAGCAAGAGTCAAAGCACGAAGATTCATCTCGATACTCAATAGAATAGTAGAATAATAGAATATAATCTTAGATCGTATATCGTCTTGAAAAATTAAAAAAACTTGATGTTACTCTACATACACCCGGAGTACAACACCTCTTTATACCAGAGCAGGGTATACCTCGGCGAAAACCTCGTTTGAAAAATGAGGAACTCCATATCTATCGAAAACACTGAGAAGAATTGATAGGTAAGGTTATTTAGAGTGTAGCTTGTTTCACGATGTAACTAGTTTGTTTAAATCGGTGGTTAGTGTTGGTTTGTCGGGGACTTGGCTGGATTAGGGCTACGGCCGTGGGAAGATCATTGATCAGTAGATCAGGGACTGAACCCTGTTTTTCATTTGGGTTTGGTAATTCGGTTTGGTTTGTTTTAGTTTGAGGTTGAATGTTGGTCTCATATTTGGGTTTCGGGTGAACTTCTTAAAACGTTGGTTAGTTTACTTCGGTTGTTGGTGTTTTAGTTCAGATCCATTATTGGGATGATGATCTTTGCACATTCCGCGGGTTTATTTTATTAGGGTCAACTTGGGAATTGGTTTGTCGATTTCTCGACTACGATGGCTCTAAATATATTGAGTATATTATTGTCAGACAGAAAAAAAATAAGATAAAAGAAAAAAAGAAAGAATCATAGTGATCAGTCCGACCATGGGTCATAGCCTGTATCAGGATGGGGCCATCCGCAGTCCTCGGCAATGTCGGACCATCGAAGTGTTTCGGACTCATCACTATATCCAAAGTCCTCAGACTCATCCGTACCCTGTCGGGCCGGTGCTTTGGCTGTCTGCTTTTTTGTCTTCTTCCGCTGACGTCTTCGAGCCTCGCGCTGGCGTTCTAGCGCCTCGTGCTTCGCTCTAGCGTCCCCAGCCCAGACCCTCCAACGCTCTGGCTCCCACAGGTACGACAGGACCACGTCGCGCGTGGTTAGTGTGTCTTCCAGGCAGTTGTGGGCGCGGTTGTCCGGCTGGATATTGAGTTGGAGGAATTCTTCAGAGAGCGTTTTGAGGCCGTACAGGCGTTTGAATTTCGACCCTCCGAAAACCGCCTCGCTTGCCAGTATCGCACTGTCTACAACCATCAACGGGTAGATGCCCAGGACTTCAAGGTCGTAGTTGAGGGAATGCCCAATGAGGATGGTTTGTGAGTCAATAAAGTTGAACAGCGCCCGTCGTGCGGCCGGCCACCCGTGGAATGCCTCCCCTTTTGCGACAGCCTCGGCCATTGCGGCAGGGGTTACGCCGCTGACCTTGCTGACCCAGTCCGTTACTTTTGCCGTGGGCTGAACGTAATTATTGATCAGCACTTCGCCGGTTAGAAAGTCTACTGCGCTGAGAAGAGCGACTTCTCTCCGTCCTTTGCTGACCCGGACCATTTCGCAGTCTAGAACAACAGCCCTTCTCCTCTGGCGAATCGTGAGCAGCGGCCGGGGCATTTCTTGGAAGTTTGCTCGAGCAATCGTGGTCTTCCGAGGGTTTTCCTTGCCGTCCATCAAGACCGGCATGATGTACCCTTGCTGCTGGAGACGGTCCAGCGAGTGACATTGCATAACGAGGCTTGCGTGTATAAATTCCTGTTCTGATGCATTGAGTGTCATGAAAAAGTTGCCACTATAGTATAAACGGGGTCCGCTTAGCACCCCAGTAACATGCTCAAAGTTCTGACGGCTATATGTCGTAGTCTTTTTTCCAAGAGAGGAAGCTGTTCCATATCAGCAACGGCCGCTCAAGTCCAGGAAGAAGGCCTACCCTGAGTCGAGAGTTCCGGCTCTTTAGCCACCGATATTTGGGCCTGTGCTGTACGTGGCGTCGTGTTTGTTCGCAGTAGTTCAACATTCTTCGAAGAAGAGCTCACGCTAGATGCGGTGATCGTAGCGCCCTTGGACACAGGACGCTTACCATGTGTTTTCCTATGGTCGAGCAGAGCCTTCTCAGTCCCGAATTCCTTCTGGCACACAGAACAAGCAGCATGATGATGACCCAGCGCATTTTGATGATTAGTGAGCGCGTCCGCCGTTGTGAAAGTGTTCTTCTTGCATCGCAAACACTTGAATTTCTTGGCAGGCGCTTGATTTGCCAACGAGGGATTCTCGCTGAGAGGCATCCTGGATGAAGGCAAAAAAAGAAAAAAGAAAGAAAGAAAGAAAGAAAGAAAGAAAAGAAAGGCAAGATAATTCAAAGCTAGGTTTGAATCGGTATCCGGCGAGGGAGAAGGATCCTTTTATCCCCTTTGCTACCCCGCCACAGCCTCGCCCAGACATGGGATCCATTGCCAATTAGATATGCAACTCGAAGGCCTGCATTGCCGCAGTCAGCTGGCGCCTACTGACACAGCTAGGCATCGTGGCAAGTAGCCTGGCACCGCCTTTTTCTTGTCTGATTTGACCGAAAATCGCTGTTGGGAATGGAATCTGCAAAGATGGATTCATGTCTGAAAGACAAATGGTTTGTTCCAGGTTGATGCCACATGGCACCACTAAACAACAGACAAGTTATCCATCCTGCTCAAATGGAGCTCTTTAAACCCATGATTTACTTTCATCATCGATATATATTTGGAACGATTTGACGGTGTTAGAACGGATCAAGCCCGACTAACCCTGAGGTTCGTGTAGGAAGAAAGTGTAAGGGTCGCGATGGGCCACTTATAAGCCGGTCTACGTGGGAATCATGTCTGACCTGTTCAACAACATGCAGACCATCCCCGGCAATTTCCTATATTCGGACTGAGCGAGTACGCGCTTTATTCATGGCCAGTGTTGTGGTTGCGACTTCGATCGTGATCATCAACGGGAACGGTATCCTTGACCTGGTACGGGTCTGAGGGCTTAAGTTCGCTGAAGTGAATTGAAAATTAGAATTCCATGTGCTATGTGGTGTATAACGAAACTATCGATCTTTGCCTAAACCACGCCATGTGCCCTTGTGACGGTTCCGAGTGTAAATATACAGTAGAAAACCTAGGAGCCGACCTGGGATCGCGGATGCCTTGCCTCCTTTGAGATGATAAATATAGGTGTACCACGCTTAAAAAGCAGGTTGGTCTTATATAAGCATTAAACTATCCCAGACGTAGAGTGAACCCGGCGCCAGTCTCCCCACTGTCGCTGGTCTGTCCCCCAAAGACACTGGCAAAATCCAGCTGCGGAGCCTCCTGGCCGCGCTTGGGAGCTTCGGGCGTTTGGCGCCGTCTCCGCTTCTCCATGCCCGCCTTGGACGGGAAGGTAGGGAACATCTCCTTGGGTTTCGGTCGAGGATCTTCACGGAAATACGGATGCGAGAGACATTCGTTCGCCGTAGGCCGTGAGCCCGGGTTTAGCGCCAAGAGCGCAGACAGTAGCTGCAGACCGGCATTGGTTAAGAAGGGGAATTTCCCCCGCGGCAGTAAGGGTGGATTGCTCGACGGAGCGGATGAAGTTTGTGGGACACGGAGGGATTTGGCGTTGGGGAGAGAGCGGAAGCCCGGCCATGTCTGCGGTGTTGGAGGTCCGGTCAAGGCAAATATCTGCGATCGTGTCAGTCGGCCGAGGCCCAAGTAGATAAAGCGAGGCGGGTGTTACCATCGACACCTGATCGACCTCATTTTTGCCCTGTAACAAAGGCTCTTTGGTGAGCAGCTCTCCGAAGATACACCCGATACTCCACATATCAATCTCTGTCCCATACTTGTCCGCCCCCAGCAGCAGCTCCGGCGACCGATACCATAGCGTCACGACCAGCTGTGTCAACTTGGGCGGCGGGTCGCCATAATACCGAGCCATACCGAAATCGGCAATCTTGATCTCACCCCGGTTGCTCATCAGCAAATTCGACGTCTTGAGATCGCGGTGCATGATCCATTGTGAGTGGAGAAAGTCGAGACCCGATAGGATTTGAGACATGAGGGTTTTGATTTCCGACGGGAGGAACGGCTCGCGCATGTCATCGAGAAGTGTTTTCAGATCGTGTTCGAGGAAGTCCATGACGAGGAAGACTCTGTTGGATGCGATGATCGGGGGGAGGAGGGAGGTCCCCGTCCCCCGGATGTTGGGGTTAATTACTGTATCTGCACTTTTCAGGATGGGGAGAGATTGAGTCTGGGGGAAACGTACTCATCCATTCTAGTCCCTCGAACAATCTCCCGGAGATAAACAATATGGGGATGTCGCGCCTCGAACAGAGTATGGATTTCACGCAATCCAGTCACGGGGAACCCATCCTGGGAGTTTTCCATCTTGAGCTTCTTCAAAGCCACCACCTCACCGGTCGTAATGTCCTTCGCGCGGCTCACCCATCCATACGAGCCCTCTTCAATATGGTTCAATCGCTCAAAGTTCGTAATATGGCCACAGGGGCCCCATGTCTGGGCCGGGAACTGCAGTAAGGTCGATTTCTCCGGGGATTTGGGTCGTTCGGGCTCGACCGTCTCCGGAGTCTTCTGCGGATCATTCGACAGTCGGCGACGCTTTACAGGACGGGCATCTGTCTCGCCATTTGCGGACTCGTCGTGTTGTGATGTCTGCTGCTGCTGCTGTTGTTGCACCAACTGGCGTTGCTTCTCGGCCTTGGCGCGTCGTTTTTCTTCTTTCTCGCGTTTCTGTCGGGCAACTATGGCTTCTGTTTCGGGATCCTCATCTGCCCAGCGAGATTTGGACGACATTCTGCTGAGATTCGAGCGAAACCGAAGAGATTGGGCGGTCGGGGTTGCGAGAACGGATGGAAACTCGCATAGGTTGAAGTGGAAGAAAAGGTGTTTCGGAGACGGAAACGGAGAAGCGATGACGCTATGTCGCTATGGGCGGAAATGCAAATCAGTTAAACAATTGATTTCAAATCCCCCGCTTTGTTCCGCGGGGTTTCTTCCATTCTTTTTATTTAGGATTACTTTTACATTTTCACATATTTAACCTTTACTTCATTAATTTTATTTTCCTGTTTTATTTTCCTGTTTTTGCAAATAACAATACAATGATCGAATCCTTCCAGGTCAGTTCCCGCATTTAGACCCTTCAGGTACCATGGAATGAGTACTAAATTTAAACAGACCACCTTCGCGGTCCCGATGACCTGCGATGGATGCGTGAAAGACATCTCAAGCGCCCTGTCCAAGCTCGAAGGTGAAACCACCTGATGCCAATGATATGCTAAAGCTAATCAATCCCAGGCGTCAAGAAAGTCGACGCCAACCTCAAGGACCAGCTCGTTTTCATCGAAGGCACCGCGCCACCCAGTTCAATCGTCAGCACCATCCAAGCGACAGGCCGTGATGCCATTCTCCGAGGCAGCGGAACCTCCAACAGTACGACTTCCTTCGTCTAGCACTAGCCCCGTTTCATCATGAACCCCACTGAATCCAACCCATGCTATATAGGTTCCGCCGTGTGTATTCTCGAGACACACTCGAACGCAGTCTCCAACAAGGTCCGCGGGTTAGCGCGCATGGTCCAGGTCTCGTCGAATCTGACCCTCGTCGACCTGACCATCAACGGACTGGCGCCGGGCAAATACTGGGCTACGGTGCGGGAAGCGGGCGATATCTCACAGGGCGCTACGTCAACCGGGGGCATCTGGGAAGCGTTGAAGACTACCGTGTTGGGCTCGGATGCGCCCAAGGAGCCCCGCGGCGTGTTCGGCACAGTGGACGTGGACGACAAGGGGCGCGGGAATGTGTTCTTGGACCGGCCGCTGGCCGTCTGGGAGATGATTGGACGGAGTATGGTCGTGTCGAAGACCAGGGAGGGCCCGTTCCGACAGGAAGACCCGGATACGTTGGTCGGCGTGATTGCTCGCAGTGCGGGCGTGTGGGATAACGATAAGCAGGTGTGCTCTTGCTCGGGGAAGAATGTCTGGCAGGAGCGCCAGGAACAGGTGGCTCAGGGCATGGTCTAGTTTGTTGAGTTGTGATACCTGATAGAATATAGTTATTTAGTGTATATTGCAGATTCTAGAATTTGACAACTTTCACCATTGGCATGCGATATATATATATTTGACCATAATCTAAACACAACACCCTAAAAACAGCCCAAATAACCAATCCTAGATACTAGTACTTAAAAGATATTCTTAATAGCATACTTTCTACAGATCCTAAGTAACCTACCAATAGTACTAATAGTAGAACAAAAAATCCAAAAAAGTCAAAGTAGTTACTAGTTACAAGTTAGAAAAAAAAAAAAAAAAAAAAAAAAAAAAAAAAAAAAGGAGCGGCGGTCCTTGTCCACCTTGCAGCAGGCGGATCAAAAAAAAAAAAAAAAAAAATAGAAAAAACCTCAGCTCAAAAAGCCCCACATCGCCTCTTATAGTATTCAAAATGTGACCATGACAATATTACAATTAGTTAATAAATTAATTAATTAATTGACTACAGTAAACCCCCGAAGATCGTCCCTTCCTTCAGCCATCCTAGGCTACGCTTGGCAGTCTCCAAAACGATGTGGGCTGTAGGAAATCCTACGTACAGCGTACTATTTTAGTCTTTATTTATTTATTATCCATTGATTTATTTTTCTTGGAAAAAAAAAAAGATATTTATTTTATTCTCCTAAATTGATTGAATTCTAGACCTGGTAAACGGCTGATCCTGATCGGAGAAAAAGAGTGGAGTTAGAGGGAAAACGCGAAGCAGGGAATATTAATGAGTTAGGGTTGCGACTGAAAGGGTATTAAATAGTTTGGAAGAGAACCTCGTCCTTACATTATCTTTGAACTATTTTCACAATTACTGCCTATATTTAACCATATATATACCGGCACTAAATTTTACGGTGAATCTACTTTCTCGAATCTCAAGACATTACCTATTATCTACATTCTGTTTTTCATAGACCATGTCTTCAGACCGCAAATTCGACCACCTCAACCAGCAGCTCTTCGACGAGGGCGTGAAGATGCGTCGCGCCGTCCTGGGCGACGAGTACGTCGACCGGGCGTTGAATAAAGCGACGCCGTACTCGATGCCCGAGCAGGAGCTCATTACTCGCTGGGCCTGGGGCGATGTGTGGCAGCGTCCTGGGCTGGACCGGAAACAGCGCAGTTTGCTGAGTGAGTATTCTCACCCTGCAGTAAACACTGTTGTTTGGCTGGAGTAGATGCTAACAGTGCAACAGCTATCGGACTCATCATCGGGCAGAAAGCCTGGCTTGAGCTGGCGCTTCACACGCGCGGCGCCATTAATAACGGGTTGAGCGAGCTCGAGATCAGAGAGGCTGTCATGCACGCTACGGTTTACTGTGGGACGCCGGCTGGGGTGGAGGCTATCGCTGTGACTGAGAATGTGATCAATGATATGATTGAGAAGGGGGAGTATCAGCGGCCGGAGCCAGAGGCAGAGACTAAACTTTGAATTTTGGGGAATTATTATGTTATGTATGAATTTTACGAAATAGAGAGCTTTGGCTTTTGTTTGCCTTGTAATGAACGTTTCTTCTCGTCGAAAGATTTGGCTTCGGTAGTTATGTAGGCCCATTCCAGGTGGGCTTGGCCGGTAGCTTGCAATATGCTAGATACCAGGTGGCTTTGTGGGGTGATCAGCCACAGTATGCTCTTTCGTCCACTTCCAAGGTGGGAGGAATGTGCCAAGATTGTAGTTGAAGTCATCAATGCTCCAATTGTCGGAAGATGTAGCGTACGCCATTACAAAGAGGTGTGGACGGATATGTATCATTTCGAGGTCATTGCTGAGAATTGCTATGGGGAAACATCTACTAATAAAACCTGTTAAGTAGTACTTCCATCGAATAGGTGTCGGATCCAGTTTGTTGGCCAGTGACAGCATATTAGGGATCGTATTTCCCCAGATGTCCATGTGGCACGATCAAGATATGACCATACTCTAAATGACGTCTTCGACGATTCTGCGCAGACCACAACATTCCATCATTTGACTAGTGCAGGCTGTGCCATCTGGAAATCAGATTACCTAAAGTAAAGGACAACAAATAAAAAAGTCACCCACTTGTTGCGTCCCTCGCTGAGACAAAGGGGTGCAATGACCTAGTCATACAAGCTCCCTTACTTTCGTCCCTTCCTACCCCAGATGCACTGTAACCCCAGATCGACTGAACGTAACAATGAGTTGAACTGCTCTAACAGGGGCGGCACGCACTATAAAAGGGAGCCCGTCGTCTGGTTTTTAATGCTATAGAGATGAAGGCTGCTCTCAGAAAGCCAGTGACTTGTGCTGGTCCCTTCCGAAGAACCGTTGACAGTGGCGCAGGGCGAACCTGCAAGATCGAGAAACCGCATACAAGGAATGAGTGATGACGACGACTTCTCGGCAGCACGTAGCGACATTCGAACGTGTGGCTGGTACAGATGGTTAAGTATACTAAACATGATGAATATTGAGTGGATTATCTTCGCCAAGCACCCTAGTTCGTGAGAATGCATCCAGTTTCGTCGATCGGTTTCTCGATTTGCCGGTCGGAAGATGATCGGTTGGATTTCTCGACTCATACATTTGAGTTGAGTGCTCGTGGCTCGGACTTTTTCGAAGTTTCCAATCGAGCGACGGTAGAAATTTTGGTTCGAGACTCTGTTCCTTGATCCGCAGATGTTTCGGAGTGAACCTGAGCCACCGTCCGTATCGCCCCCGACGAAAATAGGGACATTTGTTTCTTTAGTTAGCGAATCAACATCCAATAAAACCAAAAGGAAAAAAATTTTCTCTCCTGCCAAGAGAACATTGGCAAGTGCTGAAGATCATAACGGATAAAATATGCATCGTCATTGCGCCATGCATAGTCATTGATTCACTGATATGCAGAGTCATAGCTGGTATGCAGAGTCATCGTTCCCCATCTGCACTGTCATGGCTTGGCAACTTTCTCCTTCAGCCCTAACCTTGGTCGGGCATTCCGAGTGGATCTATTGATTTAAGTTACCGGGCCAAAAGAGTCTAAATTAATGATGTGCAGACCCACATCCAAGACTCCAAATACGCGGATCCTAGCTTCATTGTCGACATATTTATAGCCGAAATTATGACATTGCATAACAACTAAGACCCCTTCTTTGCCATAATGCAAGCCTATACGTCGGGGATCCTCCACGGGGTTACCCCTTTATTCGTCAGGATGTTCTTGTCTCGGATTCTCCGCTCAAGATGTGGCCCGTGAAGACGTATGCCGTCAATAATCTTCTTGATTGCGACGCTGATCATAGCACCGCCCTCGCCGAAAGACGAAGACAGCTGAGTGGGTAATAGGCTTGGCGGCCGTATGGGAGCTGAATTGTACAGGAAAGCTGAATGGAGAGTACATGGGAGTAGAATATGAACATCGAAGTGGGTGCATACCACTCGGACTGTTCAGGTATATAGATGGCCTCGAGACTCTGCTTTGGTCGAATATTTCTCCTCTCATCATCATCCGCCTTTCATTCTAGTTCAGCATTTCCGAAAAAAGCAAAGAAAAGAAAAAAGTTTAGTACCAGATGCTTTCTTCCATCATGAAGTATTTTATCCAGTCTTTTACCTCGTCTGTGAGCGAGGCCCCCTCCGGCGCTCACGCCCACGTTGCCATCGTCGGCGCCGGTCCGCGCGGCACCAGTGTACTCGAGCGTCTGTGTGCCTCTGTCCCCGAGATTCTCGCGCCAGGCGCGCGGCTCACCATCCATGTTGTCGACCCATCACCGCCGGGCGGTGGCCGTGTCTGGCGTACATCCCAGTCGACCGAGCTCCTGATGAACACTGTGGCTTCTCAAATTACACTGTTCACAGACGACAGTGTCGTATGCTCAGGGCCGATACGCCATGGCCCAAGCATGTACCAGTGGGCAGTCGACGCCAAGTTAGGGCTGGGTCCCGACGACTACCCAACCCGTGCCCAGTACGGCCAATACCTTGGATGGGTCTTTAGTGAAACAGTAAGCAAGGCCCCGGAGAAGGTAACAGTGAAGGTGCACTCCGCCCATGCTGTGCGCCTCGAAGACGGATCCGATGGTCGTCAAACCCTCACCTTGTCTGGCGGTCGCACCCTTTCTGGGCTCGCCGCGGTCATCCTCGCCCAGGGGCACCTCCCGGAAATCACAAACCCCGTCCAGAAGCACCTCGCGACGTACGCTAAGCAAAACGGCCTCCGCCACTTCCCACCCTCCAACCCAGCGGATGTCGATCTCTCCACTATTTCCCCGAATGAGCCGGTTCTCCTGCGTGGCCTCGGTCTTAACTTCTTTGATTATATGGCCCTATTAACTACAGGTCGCGGTGGTCGATTCGTTCGCACGCCTCGTGGTCTGTGCTATCACCCTTCTGGAAAAGAGCCCCGCATGTACGCCAGCTCCCGCCGTGGTATCCCGTACCATGCTCGTGGTGACAACGCCAAGGGCGCCTACGGCCGCCATATGCCCCTTGTTTTCACCGAGGAAGTGATCGCCAGCTTCCGCACGCGCGCTGATGCCGGAGATGCACCCGACTTTATGAGCGAGATCTGGCCTCTAGTTTCAAAAGAGGTGGAAACAGTCTACTACGATGCTCTGTTGAAGCAATATGGGGTGGAGGAATCGACACGCCTCGACTTCCAGAAACGCTACCTCGCCACAGAACCCCATAGCGCCGAAGAGGCCCAAGTCCTCGATGAGTTCGAGATCCCCGAGGTAAGCCACTGGTCATGGGATAAGATTTTGCGTCCGCACAGCGGACAAAATTTCGAGACGGCGGATGTTTGGCGGGACTGGTTGGTGTCGTATCTCCGCGAGGACGCCAAGCAGGCCAGACTCGGTAACCTTGACGGCCCCCTCAAGGCTTCTCTCGACGTGCTGCGCGACCTGCGCAACGAACTACGACTCATCGTTGACCACAGCGGACTCAAGGGCGTCTCACGCCGCGATCACCTCGACCACTGGTACACGCCACTCAACGCCTATCTGTCCATCGGGCCTCCCCGGAAGCGTATCGAGCAGATGATCGCACTGATCGAGGCGGGCGTACTGACTGTTATCGGACCCCAACTGAAGGTGCAGGAAGCGGACGGAGCGTGGTTTGCCTCTTCCCCCGAGATCCCAGAGTCGGAGATCCGCTGCACGACTCTTATCGAAGCGCGCCTTCCGGAGCCGGACATCAGACAGACCGCCGACGAACTCCTTGCTAACCTCCTCAAATCGGGCCAATGCCGCCCACACACGGTTGACGGCTACGAAACCGGCGGACTCGACGTCACAAATAGCCCGTACCGCATCGTCGACGCCAAGGGCCTCCCACACGCAAGACGGTTCGCTGTCGGTGTTCCCACCGAAGGCGTCCACTGGGTCACAGCCGCCGGTGCCAGACCTGGAGTGAACTCCGTCACCCTCACCGATACCGATGCCATCGCACGCGCCGCAGCCCACGTGGCAATGACCGAAATGGACCTGAAAATGGAGGCCACAAAGTGGCCCACTGTGGATATCACGAGTACATCATTGAAAGGAGGAGTGGTAGTATAAAGACTGGACCAGCTTGTGCATATATTTGACGATATAGATACGACTAATAGAGTATGAATACATGAGTTTAACGGTATTTGATTCAAACGGTACGTAGTACATAATACGATGAAACCTACAGAGAAGAACACCAGAAAGATGGCTCAGAATGCTGAAAAACACTCTATCTCCTCTTAACTAGAAAACCTACAGCTATCATGGAGAACGGAGGCCATCAGTCTGGCGGGTAAGTTGATGAACATTAAAGCTGCATCAATATCTTCAAGTCAACGCTATTGGTAGGTCGCCGTGACTCCTCGATTGTCTACAGACTGAAGAGCATGTACATTACGAGAAGAGAATCCCAAGAGCGGTTCCGTATACGAGTGGAGTCCAGGAGGCCAATTCAGACACGCTGGTTGGCGTGGAAGAACCAGGGCTTTATGTGTACGTACGCTCAACGGTTAGAAAACCAAACAATTTTCTTGGATGTTAGTTGTCTGTCGATCAGCACTTCGAGGGCAGCAATGAATCCCACCGGCCTTCCGATACGCGTGATATTCTTGCCTGGATAGGGCGCTCACTGCTTGGGTTAATGTATGTGTTGTGAGAATCAGGCCATTTTGATGATTGATGAATTATTCAATACTATTAGACACTGTCTTGTCCGAGGCTCATCGCGACCCCAAGTTCCTTTAGCCGATACCGGTCCTCACAAATGTGCCAAGTAATATAGCCATTTATAAAGTCCTTCCAAAGCCTCCCAACAACACCGTTTTCTCCAACTGCATTACTGACAACATACATAGTCTCAACTGTTTCCCCGCAAAGCTGCTCCAGTACATCATGAGGGCTGCAACATGAGGTACGAGCTCTGTTCATAATGTTTGTATTCATCTCCGTTCCAACCACGGATTCTTTAAAAAACGATAGAATATCGTTTACATCGTCAATAATATCCAGCATACCTGCAACAAGAGGTACATAGGTTGGTAAATGCCTGTTTTCTGCTGCAAGATACTCAGAAAATATGAAGTGGGCGTACACTTCTCCAGCTCCGGTCTTATCACGTACAAATTTGGATACTCTTTGTCCAAACTTTGCAGAAGAAAGCTTCAGATCTGCAGCAAAGATTGCTTCAACTGTATTCCCCAGTATAAAGTCGATAAAGCCTTTGGTAATAACCCCAGTTGAATAAGTACCGTAGAACTTTCCAGTTTCTGTAGTAACAAGTTCCAACCATAGATTGATAACAGTATCATCGCACTTAATAGTATGAAGACCATTGCAGGCACCGGATGAAACTTTTTGAAGGTCAGGGAGGATTTGTTCAAGGTCCTGCTCTGCTTTATCGTCCACATAGAGGAGAAAAGTGGTATAAAGCGCAATGTATCGTTTCAACTCGTAACCAGCATGGGGATACCATTTATCTGCAGCGCTGGTACATGCTGGTAAGAGGATCAAAATACGTCTCAGTTGGTTCTCCTGAAGATTTTGTGCAATGATCCACTCTTCCAGCTCCCCGTAAAGTTTTGTGTGAAATGGCCGGGCTGCCTGATTGAGGTCAAATCCAACATTGTGTAGCCATGTTCGAAGGATTTCCTCTGTCTGCTTGGTGACGACTGTCATGGTTATAGTCCTAGTCACCTCGAGCAGACAAAAAAAAAAAAAAAAAAAAAAAAAAAAAAAAAAAAAAAAAAAAAAAAAAAAAAAAAAAAAAAAAAAAAAAAAAAAAAAAAAAAAGAAAAGAAAAGAAAAGAAAAGAAAAAGAAAAAGAAAAAGACTTGGGCAATAGGAAAACACCGTAGGACTGTACGGTAGAATAGGATAGCCAATATTCTGAAGAATAAACCGTGAATTGGGATAATAGGAATGGAAGTCTTCAGTAGTAAAGTATCTTTAAATCAGTTACCAATTCTCAGGATTGGAATTTATAACAATATCACACCGCATTGTTATTACAGATCATATCCACCTATATTAGTACTACAATTTCCGCTCTCCTTACTTACAAGCCAAGAACTGTAACAATATTATACTGTGTTATTATTACAGATCATATCCACCTATATTAGTACTACAATTTCCGCTCTCCTTACTTACAAGCCAGGAACTGTAACAACATTATACTGTATTATGATTACATATTATATCTACCTATACACTGGACTTAATCTTCTTCTGACTTGCCCGCTTGAACCTCTAATATTTATTTTACACTGCATATAATAATAAATCAGACTTGCGTGTATGTACTGCAACACTTCCCTTTCTGATATAATATAACCTACGTCAATCCCCCTTGCGAAGATAAATTGCTTCAATCTCAAATGCCATACCTTGGGAGGTATCAGTACGGGAGTAACCATCTTTAGGAATAAACCGGTAGAAGGCAGCACTTTCATTTAGAACACATAATTCCAGTTCTGGGTCCCAAGACAAATCTTCTGAGTGAATTTCGCCTGATGTTTGATACTCCTAAGAGAAAAATGTCCCAATCTCATTCCTTTGAACCATATCTTCTGACACCTTTGGACCATTCAACTGCGTTTGTTCATTTCTCCTTCTTTGCTAGTTTTCTTTGCCAAGATCCCGCCCTAGGGTTATCGGTATTGGAAAAGGGAGTCCGACGTCTAACTACGTTGCTTCCGTATTTATCGGGCAATGTTGTCCAATCCATTCAACTGGAAGGCACAAAGAACGTGTTCGAGGTGCAACCGACAGATCCATCCCATTTGAACGAGGTACCCATGCTCAAGGTCAAGCAGCATGCGCAGTGTATCTCACCCAAAAATGTCAACGCGTACACACCTGCTCCATGGTCTGATGATCATTTCGATCCCCATTATGTGCCTCTCCCACTGTGCATACCTGCGTCCGAACCGCAGCCGGTTTTACGACTACAGGCGAATGTGATGACCGATGGCATTGTTCTCTGCGTATGCTTCCATCACCTTGCCTTTGACGGTCTTGGAATATCATCAATATTTCAGGCTCTTTCTGAGTGCTGCCGCAACCCTGACCATCCACCTGAGAGACTGTCAATCTCTCCCGAAAGTGACACACAAAGCAGAGCAAGAATATCTCAGATCGGAAATGAAATCCACCTGGCCGCGTGCGACGGCTATGGATCCTACATTCAGAAGGCAGCACCAAGCTCCGATCTTGAGGCCTTTATCAGCCGCCGCTTTTGTCTCGATGCCGAGAAGATCAGAAGGCTTCGAGAAGCTTGTAACACAACCATTAAGGCCCGGGGCTACCAGGCGTGCCAAATTAGTCTGCCAAGCTCTCAATATGATGGTTGCTGGCAAGGCCTCTCCAACAATGAGGTCGTAAGCGCTTTGATCTGGCTTTGCGGAAAGCGCGCACAGTTTCGTGATACATCAATAGAGAGGAACAGGTCTTCTCCAGCTGCCCTCCATTCTTCTCTTTTGTTTGCAGTAAATGTTCGTGGGATTATCAAAATTCCACGTACATATACAGGCAATACAATCGTTACTCCTACGTCCACATACCATTTCAAAGGTACAGAGTTGCATGATGAAGATCCTTTGGTATTCGATTCAGACACTAGTGATTCGCACGGATTTAACCTAAGTGACATTACTCTCCTTGCCAACCTGGCTCTATCAGTCCAAAGAACATACCAATCTGTCAACAACAACTATGTCAGAAGTGTCATTCATCAAATCATGGAGAGCAAGGATTGGCACCTTCCAGCGAAACATGGTGACTTGTCAGTCAGTAGCTTTCGTTGCGTACAGGCATATGATATGGATTTTGGTCCATGTCTGGGTAATCCTTGTGACTTCGATGTACCTGATAACAGAACGGATGGAATTTGTTGGATTGCACCTCCACGTTCTGACTCTAGTGCTCGCTTAATGGGCTATCGATGTCGGGGATTCTGGGAGCTTCGAATTTCACTCAACCCAGGTGCAATGAAATTCCTGCAGAGCGACAGGCTTTGGCGGCAGGTCAAGTTGGAGCAAGCAATGGGATGAATAGGTGCTATTGTTGGAGGATCAGCTGATCCTACAGTTGGATCATAACTTTCATAGCTCGCCTCTCACTCTCTCGCCCCTCTCTCTCTTCTCTTGTTTTCTCCAGTCAGAAGTTCGTTAGGTGAATACAATACTGGATTGCTTCCATCTCTGATTTCGCGCCATTGCCTATTTCCCACATATCGTAGCAACTTGATGATGGGATCTATTATGGTGATGTACACATGCATAGCCTTTTGTTCAGGTCATAATAATAGGGAGTGAGATCCTCTACGAGTCAAATCAGTTATGCGGTAAATTTTTCAATTATACCGAGGAATGGTAATATCCTGCAAAGGACTCTAGAAGAGAGTATGGGTACTTTTTGTCGGTCTGGCTATTATTTTTAAATTGTGAAGATACTTGTCATTCTGGCACTATGAAGGTGACTCCGGTGAGTAAATTATTGTATATGTATGTGTCCAGGTGACATCACAAATCAAATTATAAGGAATGTTTGACGAGTCACTCTTGTACTTATAAGTGGTCTGGAGTCGGGATTTAGAATATGACAATATTACGGTATTTCTGATTATTTGTCTGGTCGGAAACCTCCCTGTCCCGGGGGGAAAAATAAAAAAAAATCCTTGGCCTAGTGAGTAATTTTTTTTTTTTTTTTTTTTAAAAAAAAAAAAAAATACGAGTTGACTGGGAAGAAAGGGCTCGTCTGGATAGTAGAAAGATATCGCAAGCAAGGAGGGCCTTTGAACTTTAATAGCAACATTGATGCATTGTTACACCTTCCGAGAGGTTCAATGTTAGGGGGCTTCCCTTTTCACTTCACTTCACTTTCACTTCACTTCACTTTTACTTCACTTCACATGCATGAGAAAACAGACGGTGGAGCAAAAGAAGGGGGGGTAAGAATAGCCTATGAGAGCAGGAAGTATCATGTTATAATCAAAATATATAAATCAGAACAAGATCTGCTGGAGAGTGATGCGATACTATCACCAAATCAGTGACACACATCATGGAACTCACCACAATTGTTATATCGTTGACACTTCTTCTCCTCTACTACTGTGCATCCCTACTCCGAAGACCCAAGCTGCCGCTTCCCCCGGGGCCTCCACGTCTTCCGCTTATTGGCAACTTTCACCAATTGCCAAAGGTCGAGCCATGGAAAACGTACCAAAAATGGCATAAAAAGTACGGACCCATCTTTACACTCAAGTATGGCCAGCATACGGTCATCATGCTGGGAAACCATCAAGTGACAAAAGATATTCTTGAGAAGAGAGGTGAACGGTACAGCTCAAGACCCAGAATGGCGGTTGCTGAGCGCGTCACCAGAAACCTGCAAACAAGCGTTATGCCTTCCGGCCATCTATGGAAGATACACCGCCGTCTCCAAACTTCAATTCTCAACAACGGAACTTGTCAGTTCTACCACGAAATCCAAGAACTCGAAAGCCACCAACTCTTATATGATATGCTGTCAACCAACGACTTTCCAGATCGCTTCCGTCGATTCTCGTCAAGTATTATTTATACGCTTGCATATGGAAAGCGGATGCCAAGAGGCGATGAGCATGAGGTCCAAGAGATCGACTTTCTTATCAAGAATCTCATGGAAGTTGCAATGCTTGGTAATTGGCTTGTGGATATTTTTCCAAGTTTAGACTATCTTCCTCGGCAGTTGTCCAAATGGAAACGAATTGCCGATGATTTTCACCGTCGGGAGGTCAAACTTTTTACCCAAAATTTGAAGTTTGCTTTCGAAAGAGGGCCTTGGAACTGGGCCAAAAGCCTCGCGGGGGTGCAAGAAACGCAGCAATTGACTGAGAAGCAATTATCATATGTCATAGGCTTCCTCTATGAAGCAGGGAGTGACACCACAACCGCTGTACTTGAAGTTTCTATGCTGGCGACAATTCTCCACCCAGACGCGGTTCGGACAGCCCAACTCGAGCTTGATACTGTGGTCGGGCATGATAGACTCCCTTCTTTTGAGGACATGTCCAATCTACCTTTCACAATGGCATTTGTGAAAGAAGTTCTCCGCTGGAGACCGATAGTTACGGCAGGAGTTCCTCGTCTGGCTGAGAAAGATGATGAATATATGGGGTACCGGATTCCGAAAGGCTCTCTTATCATTGCAAATCACTGGTCAATTGATCACGATGATGATGTGTTTGAAAATGCCGAGTCATTTTATCCAGAGCGGTGGATCCATAACCCGAATCTGCCGCTGAGCGGCTTTGGGATTGGGCGGAGAGTTTGTGTAGGCAAGCACCTTACTATGAACTCTCTCAACGTCGCGATTGCTAGGTTGTTGTGGGCATATGATATCATGCCCGAGAAGAGTGTTAATGGAATTGAGTTGGTGGATATGTTGGAGATGAAGCAGATTGGTCTGGTGGCAAGGCCAATGCCATTTCGTGCGTGCTTTCAAGTACGGTCACCTAGTCGAGAGTTGGTGATACGAAATATGGGAGCGACTTCTCCGGAAGCAACTAATGAGATTCTGGATCGTATTCAAGCCAGCGCCGCGGGTTCTAAAGCTCTTTAGCAGAAGTTGAATTCCTATGTAAGTAAGATATCAATTCAAAAAAGGGCCATGTCGACCGCTCGGCCAAAAGGCGCACACCTCTTTGTCAGCGTATGGCAGCATATGCGCGTGACCTAAGCTTAGTAAGGCAACCACATGATCTCAGTGTGGTATATGTAAACATCCCACAGATCCTATCTTTATAAAAATTTAAGTGTTCTTACAACTTTATCTAGTTGGCTGTAGTTCTATACCTCTATAGATTATAAGCCTGAAGATTTATTTCAGAATATCTAAGATACTTTATTTATTTATTCTTCTAAAGCTATTCAGAATTTACTGATAGATAGATATTGTATATTTAAATCTTATTATTTTTATTGAATGGTTGTATTAATATAATTCTACTTTTTAATTATTTTATTAATTTTCTAAAAAGTTACAGATAGATAAAGTTGATTTTATTATCTTTAATTATTAAAGAGTTCTATACAGATATAATTATTTTATTTTATTAACTTTCTAAGAAGTTACAGATAGATAAAGTTAATTTTATTATTTTATTGATTATTAGGCAGTTTTATATAGATATAATTATTATATTTTATTTTTTTAAACTACTAAGAAGCTATTGCAGATATAGTTACTATTATAAAAAATTTTTCTATTTTATTTTATCTATTTTATTTTATTATTAATTATTTTTATAATAATTAAAATATTTAATATTTTAAAGCTTCCAATCCTAACAGGTACTGACTTATATCAGATATAGAAAAAAATAATTATATTTTAAATAAAAATATATAATATATAACCAGTTGTTTCTGGGAATTTTTTTTATTTAAATAAAGTTGAATCCAGAATTATAATTTATATAATTTAATCTAGTTCCTCTACTGCCTCTACTGATCAAGACTTTAAAGAAGTTAAAAAGTATAAAAAAAAATAAAGAAATAAAATTTTTTTAATTAAAGAATAATTAGTATACTCTGTTTAAATATATTACTGTTTATTTAGATATTAATTTTTAAAATAGAGTTATTAAAAGAGATATAGAACTATCTCAGAAATAAATATTATATTATTATTAATATTTAGTTTTTTAAAGATTATTATAATTTTATAAATATTAGATTTAATAACTATAAAAATATTTAAAATTATATATTTAAGATAGTTACTGTACTGAATAAGATTAAAACTATTCTATTATTAAATAAAACTGTGCTTAATGTATTAAAAATTTAATTTTTTTTATGTAATTTGGAAAAAATCTAGGCAGTATTTTTTATATTTTATTTTAACAGTTAATATAACAAGTAGAAGACTTTATTTAATAAGATTATTTAGGTCTTTATACAAGAAGAAATATATATAAAGTTTAATATATTTTATATTTATTTTATAAAAGTTAGAACAGGAAAGCAAGCAATAAAGAAGAAAAAAAAAGTAATATTTAAATAAAATAAAAAATTATTTTATAAACTCTGTAAATATTATAAGAAGATTAATTATTCTGAAAATTAATATTAAAAAATATATTTTAAAAAATATACTAAATTTAAGGCTAAATAAAATATTAAAAAAATTAAAAATAAAGTTAAAGTTAATACTACAGAAAAAAATAAAGATTTTATCTGTACAGTACAATTTGAAAATAATTACAGTATTATTATTAAAAATATATCTATTTTTTTATAATTCTATTCTGATATCTGAATTATTAATTTCAGTATAACAGATTTTTTTATTGCTGATTTTAATAGTTTTATTTAGAGTACTATTTTATTATATTAATATAGTATTAAGACTGCTACAGATCAATTTATATTTTTAACTGTTAAAAAAAATATTGAATTTTTTTTATTTTGTCTATTAATAGATACTGACTAGTATTAATAGATATATTGTATATTCTAGATATAAAGATTAATTTATTTAATATTATAAAAATAATCTGGAAGGAATTAGATATTAATTTTCTTTTTAATAAAGTAGTTATTATTTATTTAAAGAAAAATATAACTATTGATTATAGTAATTTTATTAAAAACTAGTTTATTTTATATATTGAGATTCAATTACTGAACTGTATTTTATTTATATAGAAATAGTTTATAAAAATACAGTTACAGAACTGTAATATAAGATTTTTTTAAAATATATAATTTAATAGTTATAAATATATTATAATAGGTGATTCTACTACTAAAGTTAATATAGATATTATTAAATAATTTTAATTAAATAATACAGATTTTAAACTATAGTATAAAAGCTCCAGCAGACAGATTAAAGATAGTACTATTAATATAAAATATATTTTAAAAGCTGTAAACAGCAAGGTATTTAATAAAGATAGAGTTAATTTTATTATTTAATATTACTGTTTAGTATATTTATTGATTAGGAATATTATATATCTATTTAAAATAGTTAAAAATATAAATATTAATAGTTTTTTTATCTTTAAATATACCTGTATTCTATATAAACTAGTTAATATAATTAAATAAATTAAAAAAAAATATAATACTAGCTATTAAATATAATTAAAAAGTTTTTTTAGATATGGGAGAAGGTCACAGCAATCTAAAATCTGTTTTTAAATAAAGTAAAATATATTAGTTTTTTTTATTAATTAATATAATTATTATATCTCTGTCTGCTTTCTGAAATATAAATTAAATATAAATTAAATAATAAAAGATTTTAAAGCTATTAAATCTATTTAAAAATATAATATTGAGTTTTTTTATTTAAATAATATAAAAAAATTTATTAGTTATAACCTTCAGCAATAGTTTAAGAGAAAAAAAATTATATAGATATTTATAGTTCTATATATTTATAAATAGAATAATATTATTAAATATTTAATTTATACAATTAAAATTAAAATATAGGCTATCTTTACTGACAAGCCTCAGATTAAAAAAGATCTGTGAGCTGAAGTTATAAAATCAGTTATATTTATTAAAAATATTTTTTTAATCTGCAATATGACTGTGACTCTATTTAAAATAAAATATAGAAAGTAATTTAATTTTAAAATATTAAAAATAATTGATTTCTTTTATTAAATAACTATATTAACTAAGCTATGCTCTGCAAAGGGCATTATAAAGTTTGATTTATAAATTATTTAAAATATATTTTTTAAATATATAAATTTAGATAAACAGTATATTGTGTATATTTCTGAAATAGGGAAACTAAAATAAGTATATAATATTATAGTTAATAAAGATAGTAATCCAGAATTGTATAGCAATCTGAATAATAATTATAGTAAATAGATACTACTGCTGCTAGTTGAACCCTTTAATTATAATTTTTATAAAATAAAAAGTAATTTTAATTTTTTATCAAAAAATAAACTTGCTGAACTGAAGAATCAGTATTTATAAATATTAAATTAATTTTTAAATCTATAATTACTGACTCTGTTAATATATATAAAAGTTAAATATTAATCAGGAAACTATCTGTAAAATTTTATAAATAGAATATTTTAATAATAGTAGTCTACTGCAGTAAAAATAATTGTATTATTTTTTGTCTATATTACAGATAAATTGAAAGATTATTTAAATTTTATTGAATTATTTTTATATAAAGAAGCAGTTGTATTACTATAAATAGTAGAATAGAAAAAAACTATATAAACTAAATTTAATAATTATATTTAGTAGAAGATCTAGATACTGATAGAACTGTTTAATAGATATAGAGTTATTAAAGAATATTAAATTTTTAAAATTAAAATCAATATTAAAAATAAAGTTTATTATTATAAAATTTACTAAGTAATAAAAGATTTTTTTTAAATATTTAAAGTTGACTTCTTTACAGTTTTTTTATTTATAGTTAAAGCTGTATCTGTCTGTATATTTTTTATATATATATTATAATTTAATTATAAATATATCTAGACTGATATTAAGTTTATATTTCTGCAAGGAGAGTTTTTAAATAATAAAGTTATCTATATTAAGTAATCTACTAGTTTTAATAATAATTTAAAATAAATATATAAATTTAATTTATTTTTATATAACTTAAAACAATCCACCAGACTGTAGTATTTTAAACTGTATAAAAAATTTATAAAAATTAATTTTTATTTAACTATAATAAATAAATATCTGTTTTCTGACTAAAACAGAATATTATTAATTATATATATTAATAATATTTTTACTACTGGCCCTGATGTCTCTATTATAGAGATAAAAAAGTTTTTTAAAAATTTATTTAATATTTCAGATATTAGTACTATATTTTATTATTTTAAAATAAAGATTATTTATAATATATATAATTATATAATTAGATTAATACAGAGTATATATATACAGTATATTTTATAGTTTTTTAATCCTGATTTACAGAAAATAATATTTATTTTAATAGCAACTGATATTAAAATTAATAAGACTGATATATAGATTAATCTACTAGTTAAATAATACTATCAGACTATACTCAGGTCTCTAATATATTTAATATTGTAAACTAGATCTGAAATAGTATTTTTAATTAAAAAGCTATTTTAATATATATATTGTTTAACTATCAGTTTATTAAATTAAATATTATATTTAATTCAGTTTTTATATTTTATATTTAATTAAAAAATTTAATTTAATTTTTTTTTGAATAATAGAGATTTATTTATACAGTTAAGAAAAGTTTTTAACTATACAGATATAAATTATATTAAATATTTAAATATTTAGAAATTAATTTCTGGCTATATTTTTAAAATAATAAATAGTTTTATTTTATAGAGTTTAAAACTCTAGACTACTATCAGTTTATTAATATATAAAATAGAATATATAACTGTATTAACTGCTGACAGAAAAGTTAAATAGATTATAAATATATTTAAAGAAGTCAGATTCAGTAGTATTAGATTTTTTATTATTTATACTAATTTAATATTAATTATTAAATTTACTCAGAATATCTAGCTGTATATAAAATTTAAATATATTAAAGTTATAATATACTGGATTTGTGAAGTAATTTAAAATAATAATATTAAATTTTATTATATTTTTTTAGATATAAATATTGCAGATCTCTTTATTAAACTGTTTTTTAAAGTGCAGTTTCAATACCTAGTTAATAGAATAAATATTTTTTAAAAAAGATCTTGCAATAATATAATTATAAAGATATTATTTGATTAGGAAGTTTTTATAGCTTTAATTATACAGTTGTAGGGGTGTGTCAGTGTATGGCAGTGTATGTGTATGATCTAAGCTTAGTAAGGCAACCATGTGATCTCAGTGTGGTATATGTAAACATCCCACAGATCCTATCTTTATAAAAATTCAAGCGTTCTTACAACTTCATCTAGTTGGCCGTAGTTCCATACCTCCACACTCTTTAGCCTCGCTAAATCCGGTGTATCTATGCGTATTCCTGATATGACATAAGACTTGAAATTCTGCAATTTCTTGTCCTAGTACTTGCAGCCATGCATCCTTTTATTCATGTACACTTACTCGGAATAAGCATCGTGATAAGGAATCAACAAAAGAGACTAGAATCAGTATCAAGTCGAACGATGACGACGTCGACTATTTTCTTTGGAAAAGATTGTGCGATATATATGAAATGTTTTGGCTGGATGCTCAAAGCATCACAAGAGAACGGAGTATTGGTTGTGACGGCTAGCTGTAGGGCGTTTCTGGCTTCTGCACTGGATGTCTCCAAGTAAGTTATTGGACTAATCACCACAGCTTATACGGATATCAACAAGAAACGGGATTCCAGTCCTTGTCACTATATCTAAGATTGATACTATATTATTCTCACCTCATAGCTTAACCGAGATCATTTTGAAACATTACCACTCTAGGAATAACAGTCTCCGAGGATGGTCAACTTACCTGACTAGTTATAGATTCTCGACGCTGTTCTGCATTTTACCCGACTGAATTAATCATTATATATTCAAAAGTTACAGCTCATTTCTACCAATTTGCCCGAATGGTAATAATATCCATGGTTTGCTCTTAAAAGGCCGTAGGTGCAACTGTTGAAAATTAAGTGTTGTTTGAACAACTGTTATTTGAGTAGTATACTTGATAGTGTAAAGTATAGTAATAAAAAAAAAAAAATTTGAAAAAAAAAAAAAAAAAGATAGCTTAGAATACTGAAAAAAAAAAAAAAAAAAAAAGTCTACAGCTATCTGCACAATATATAGCTAAAACAAGATTAGAAATGATCTGTATAATGCCTCCGTGTAACAGTCCTTATAATCTCCCATATGATGCTCTTGTGGAACTATCCACATATCCGCCGCGCGCCACCGTATAGGGAAGTATATAGCATCCAACATAATATAGTACATACTATGTATATATACTACATTAGTAGTAGATTATAGAGATGGTTATAGTTAGCGTCCGTTAGTCTTTCTCAGGCTCGGCCCGGGCCGGTTCCGGGTGACTTTAGGCACCAACCAACTTTTTGTTTTTGCTCAGAAGCGAGTTCATGACTTTTTATTTTTCCCGAAGTCTATATACAGTTCGGATTATCACTTAGTTGTTCTTAAAACCACAGCATTGTATAGCCTGCTATATGGATTAGCGACTTTCACTTGGCCATGTTATATCTGTAAACTAATCTATAATTCTTCGAGACAAATCTAGTCTTAGTGTATGAAACATAGATAAGAGAATAAACCCAACAATTAAATAAAATAATCTCAAAAATAGGATAGTATAACGAGCTAGAAGTATATACATAGAAAAAAAAAAATACAGTGTTCACTCCCGATGGGCAACACCCCAACAGTATAAAAATACTAGACAAAAACATTGCCTAGGATACCTATTCTAGACAACAAACACCAAGTCCAGACCCTCACAAACCAACCTGATTGGAAACATCCATTACTTCCGGAACCACTAACCCGAGTACCTACGCTCCTTGCATTTCAATATTAAAACCACCTATAAACCCCTAAAGTACCTCACATGCTACAGGACTGGGACTCACATAAAACGCACAGAACCTGCAAGGCACCGAGTATAGAATCGTCACCACGACGCTAAATATTGACATATAGGTAGGTACTTTCTAAGCCGGATCGGGTACGGTATTTTCCGAAGGCTAGAGCGTTGCATCCTTCATGTAAAAGACAGTTACACCCACATACACCAGGTGAAAATGAAAAATTCCGTCATCCGATGATTGAATGTGTCCAGATAATTGCGTGGCTTTGTCAAAGGTCAAAAAAATATTACTATAGGGATTGGGATTGGATTGGATCGCGGAATGATACCTGGATCGGGTTAAAGTTACTTTCGGAGAGCGAAGGCCATGCGGTGGGGCTCATACGAGCTTATTCTCGCACTAGAGAGTAGGCGTACATCTGTGCTTTTGCTAGTATGGTAATCCTTTGTATACGCTTGTATTGAGGATGGATGGTGGCTGTTGTCAGACAGTGGGTATTATTGTGTATCTATTACGGCATGGGAAATAAAAGATGGAGAAATGAAAAGCAGGGTATATAATCCTGCAAACTATCGCTTGCCATGTGTGTTTGAATAAGACTTCCGTAAGCATGAATGGACCCTGAAAGAAGAGATTTTTTACAGTGGATCCATGCTCGTAAAGTAATACTACCCTACTACATGTACATAGTATAGGGCTTTTAGCAATACGATGCAGCATTGGATGTATGTACATTATTCACCATGGCAACCATCCACTTTCTTGGTTCAGTTTCTACCTGAGAGTTTCTACCTCATGCTTGAACAGATCTATGTTCGTCCATACCGTCTCTATGATATTATGTACATTCCACGGGATATTCTTCACTCCTTCCGATGGCATTTGCTGGTGCTAAGTGGAGAAGGCTAACCCTGAACTGGTGCGGATCTGCTTCCTGCAGCGAGGAGTAAAACGGGACTGTAAGCACTCCAGCTTAATAAAAGCCCAGTTACGATACGGAGAGTATCGGAATCCCAGAGATCGTTTCTTCTTTGTCGTACTAGTATCCACTAACTCATATTGGCTAGCAGTGCTGGTGGAGAGAATGGCGCTTTCTGCAGGATAAATTCCCCACCAAGCTACCTGAAGACTGCGAATGGCGTGCTCTTCTCGATCCTGTGGGTGGCGCCGGTAGAAAGGAATGCTAGCGCCTCGTGCCTCCTGTTTCATTACCCGAATCCATATTGCGATATTTTTTCTCTTTGTTTTTACTCCCCACTCGCTTGCAGCAAGGCTCGTAGACAATTTTCATCGCCCGAATCCGCGGCATAATGAAGCGGTTGCCACCCCGCCGCGTCAACGGAAGTGGGATCAGCGTGATGCCGGAGTAATTCACGCACAATGGCATGATGCCCACTCTGAACGGCTGTATGAAGCACTGTGGAGCCGGCACCGTCAACCGCGTTGGGATCGGCACCACGATCGAGAAGCAGGCGCACCGCTGAAAGATGACCGCGGGTAATAGAAATGTGGAGCGGGGTTGTCCAGGTTCTGGACCCTGCACCAGGGATGCGCGCAGAGTCCGAACCTTTGGGTTGACTTGTAGGCCGAGTAGGTGTATTCGCAGGCGAGGTAACGGGGGCTCGAGGATCTTGATGCGGTGGTGACTGAGGTTTGGCGTAGGCGTAACAGAGATCACAGAGACTGGGAGTAAACGTAGCTAATAAAGCGTCAGGCGAAACTGGACAGATGAGAGTGTCGCGAACAAACCACACACCTTTATTCGAGGGATCTGTATACATTGAATCGAGAGAATATGGTTGTAGGTCCGGTTCTACTTGTTGATCGAGCGGCATCAGCGGGGACGTTGGAACCATGTGGCTGTATTCGTGCGATGAAAAGAGCATGTTTGAGAAAGAACTTTCTGCTGCCATGTGGTGGTCGACGCCGTATTCTAGACCGGGTCCGAGAAAGGCTGAGAACATCATGTCCTGGCCATTGCTTGTTGGGGATCTGCTACCTCGGGTGGCTGTCGGGTGGCTGTTCTGCTCCGGGGGGGTTTTCGAGTCCCTGGAGTCCCTGTTTTCCTCCTGTAGTTTTGTTCCCTTCATACTTCGTCTCGCATTTTCCCCTATGTAATGTTAGCTAAACAGCCTTAGAGAAAGACACAATTTGCCGTACGGTGTTTTCGTTGCGCCATCCTATTCCGTTCCCTTCGTTGTTCCAGAGCCCATCGGTCGTCCATTTTCAATGCGGAATGATTGGAGGCACCCATATTCAAAGCTGAAGGATTCAATACAAAATGATACATGAGGACGTCAACCTTATTATATGGTTAAACGATCGTCAGCGTGGCAAGTAGATCCCTGATCTCACGAAAGAAAAAGGAAAAAAGCCTTGGATGCCAAGGATAGGCTGTGTGTTGTAAATCACGCCAAGATGGTACTTTCCGGTTGGGGTTATCATAAATCAAGGGTTTTGTTAACAACTTTCCCCCTTACACCCTTTACTAACCCCTACTTTTCTTGTTTAGTTCTGAGTATCCACGGATGTCCGAATACTATTTATATTAGTATTTCTTTTATATAGATCCATCGATCCATCTACAAATTTAAACTTTCCATTCCTCCCCCCCCTAGAATTTCTAGACTCGGAATGGTCTGGAAATAAGACATCGGATGGCTTGTCCGAGCAACGGGTTCGATTTTAACAAAGCCATTATGCAGTTCATTAATTCATGTTGAGGGTTTAAGGTATCTTGTTATTCCCGCCTCCTCAATCCTAGCGAATCAAGGCTTTATTCAAAACTGTATCTTTATTCTATCCAACATAGATACGAATACTTAAACACGAAGCCATCATTTCCCCTCAAATCGCACAAAGTATCCCACATCCTACAAGCGCTAGTTGCCTCCATTGCTTACGGTGTAGTCAAGAGCACGAAAGGTGTACATAACAGCATAGGTAGGGAGGTGTCGTCAGCAGCGACCATAATCAATAATCCACCGTATGCGGTTAAATATGCTCAGGAATGTTACTTAGCTCATCTTGAACTGTCCGTAGTTTAATGCTCAATAATCTATACTAGTAAATCACGGTATCCACTGATAATCTGCTATCGGACATTTCGATCACCGAGCAGGTGGAGAAACGCAAGAGTCGAGAAAGGCCAGAACGTACCTGGACCGAGCCAAAGTGTAGAGCTGTAAAGCCTACATTGCCCCAATGACCCAGGGAAGAAATTTCCCCTCTTTTCTTTAATTGATCGATATCCGAAAGTATGGACATTGTAAGGATGACTCCGCTTCAAGAATCAAAAGGATCTATGTTGCCACTCATGTTCATTTGATCATTCAGCTTGTTTAGTTGCCCAAAGCTCTTCACTGTATTGTTCCACGGCGTCTCTCATCACCCTAGTGTTACTTTGGTAGGCCCGAATTGACATGGAGCCTTCCATTGGATGCTGTGAAGTCCAGGCACGGGAGATGATGAGTACCTCGAGCGCCAATGATTAAATCACGTCATGTATAGAGACATCCAGGCAGAAGACCTAGAGTAAGTTTGATTTCGATCAGATCAATCCTTCCGATAGGTGGAGTGGCTGCCGTTGTTCGTTGCCCGGTAAGATCTGGGGCCAATGCCAATTGACCATTGCGAAGTAAGAGTATGGCATGAATGCAGTGGAGTTTAAAATGTTAGGCGCCTGCAGAAAGAATCTAAACCTTCAGGCCTTTCAGGTTTTGGGGGCTGGCTGGGCTTGCTTTCTCGTGCCTTGATTTTGCAGGGGAGACCATGAACTCAACAAATGATCTTTTCCCAAGTCTCGTGATGTTAAGCGAGTTTCTTTTTTATTAACTTTCCCTGTAATTTCTAGTCTGTAATGGATCCCTGGTATTTTTGCTCATCTGAGCAACTCGCCTAGAACTTCCTGAACAAGATCCAATCGGATATTCCGGTGACGATTTCCGATATTACCTGAGTACTGTACTAGTAAGTATTCTAAAAAGAGTAAGAAACTAACAGCTGAACCCGCTTACCTGAGTAGATCATGATCGAAGCCACAAGCAAAAAAGAAAAAAGAAAAAGAAAAAAGAAAAAAGGGAAGGTGCGTAGGAGTCCAAAGTTCTGCACCCCTACAGATTCATGTACCTTGATTGGCTGCCTGCATGCACTTCATTCGTTTAAGGAGCGGACCCCAGAGCTTAGTCATTGAAGCATTGTACCTATGTGTCCTTCCCATGCTGGTCGAGAGGACATTAAGAAAGCATTTCTATCTCAGACAACATTGAATTGTACCAAATCTCGGACCCGGTCCAGGATCTCAACGGCGGAAGATCTTCGCATTGGTTATTCACGTTAAAGATCGGCACCACATCAGCAACAGGGATCTTGGCATGTGGGGTAATGATTGGCTGGGAACCCAAAGGAGTGGAACCATAGTTGGGTATCTGTTACCTAATGGATTGACTAAAGCGAAACAACCCTGTATAGCTTCATGTCTTCCTTAAAGGGTAAGCCTCCAAGCTAGGTCGAGTTACAGTAACCAACTACGGCATAGAGCAACTCGGTGCTTTGACACACTGTAACTCATGCATTGGAAATTATATATTTCTTGGCAATCTCGGACATTTTTCCTAACCCTGCAACCATGAATTCGCGAACCACTGGATGAATGACACTTAATCCATCTTTGGCTACCGGTAGAGCGATCGCGGAGTTTCTACAATGTACAATCATGCAGCCCTTCAGCTCTTATTCAGTTCTTGATAGCCTAGGCTGTCTGCATATTGGAGACGTTGCGAGATTTCCAGTACTGTGTACAACTGAAGATGCCCTAACAATTCTGCAGGTAGTGCCTCGGTACCGCCCTAGTGGCTACGCTATTCTTTTCTTTCTTTTCTTTTTTTTCCTTTTTTTTGCTCTCTTTTTCTTCAGGTTTAATCAAAGTTCTTTCCTTTATTTCCATTTAATTGTTATCTTTCTTTATGGTTCATAGCATATCCGATCACTGACTACAGAAAATCTCCATTGGATTTGATCTAACAGACTATACGTAGTAGAATCCACATGATTGTAACATAAAAGCAGTAGTCGCATGGTATTTTACCAGGATAACGTGTCGGGTTCAGCCGCAGTCTAGACAGACATACATGATGTGCACGGGGTCTCACGTTGCATCCACAAGTCATCCGGTTTGCCACGGACCCAGATTTCACAATTTATTAATAAATGGCAGGATCCACCCAGCACAACTAATACGATGAGTCTATCTGCGCCAAGGACTGCTCTGAATTCAACTTTTCATTTTCACGTACTACGACGATCCCATCGGGGGCGAAAAGAAAAAACTACTAAATTTGATCTTGAACGAAAAGCCCGACGGACAGTCGATGGCGGAATGAATCTAGATCCATTCACAGGTACAGCAGTAGTGGGATCTAGTGATTCCCTTTTTTTGCATTCCACGAGTTGTTCCATCCTGAGATTTCACCATTTTCGTCACGGAATCCCCCATAACAATGACGTCGGATCGTCCGTGAGTAACGTGTCGGAGCAACAATATGATTGGTACAGAGTATGCACCAATTGTCCATACAACAGCGAAAATGATGGGATTGCATTCCTGATGACACGCATACCTTTTCCCCTCTGGCCCAGTTACTGAATTCGGAGAAACTCTGCGCTTGAAGCGCAAGACCTGCATGTGGTCTCCTGCCAATATTCCTTAACTTTGCCACCACAACCAGTCCCGCCTTGGTGGCTGTCCAGTGCGAAGCTATGCTGGATGCACGAGCGCGTGAACAATGCAATGGACACGTTGTTTCAAGCTTGAATCAATGACATGGCTATCGGACCGCGGCGTACTCGGTCCCTGTCGAAAGAAGACCCACGGACAGTTTCACAAGGGCTTCTGGTGGTTGGTAGAGGGCCTTCAGCCTTTAGTATGTTTTCACCCTTTCACAGACACTGTTGCTGACTCCATTCGCACTCTATAATTTATTATGCTCTTCTGTCTGCCCTCCGAGGCACTTGGGAAACTCACTCTCTAGCAAACTATATGGTAACATTCCACCGGTTAAAGAAACCAATGTCTAAACAACGCAGTTGTTAAGAATCAAAAGCAGACCACCAAGCCGGGTATGTACGCTAATGCCGTCAAGGAGGATCTTCCTTTCAGAATCGCACGGCACACCTTGCCCCTGGACCATGATAGATATTCCCTTAAACTCCAAGAACAGGCGCAATTGGCGCCATCATTCCGACATATCCATAACCCCGTCTATCCTATCTTATAATCCATTTTATATCCCATGAAAGCCGCACCAAGCGCAGCTTTATTTCTAAAAGTACCATGCGCAAGCAGACTACCCCTTTGATGATAGAGTCGAATCCCAGTTAATAACAAGAACACATTATGGCCATATACATCGTGGCACACATACATACATACGTACATACGTACCACATGAATATACACCAGGTTCCGATGCGACTAGACTTCAATACCCCGGTTTAATCTCCCTTCCACGTAGTCACGACAGCTCGTTCTCCAAACAAAACTCTGATCATTTTGGCCTTATATATCTCCAGAGACTTATAATAAAGTGTTCAACATTATAAGTTCTCAATTTGGTAGAAATTTCTATAATATAATTATAGATACTAGTATCGTACCCAAAAATAATATATACTACTAGTAACATATTACAAGACTAACATTAGCATCATAACCCTGGAACTTGAAACAATATAATACACTCCATCTCCACATCACAATATGCAAACACTCAAGAGAAATATTGACACTTTGGAACACATCATAATCTACCATGATTAATAATGGTCATTGGTCAAGACTCAACTAGTTCAAGAATTGGAAACAATAAAGAACAAAAGAAAGAATGAAAGAACATTCATGCATAAACTTCAACCAATTAAAAATTAGACTCTAGACTCGAGAGTGACAGTCAAGTTCAGGAAAAGGAGAAACCCATTCAATCTGAGTTATATTTTCTAGTATTCATATTTGATATGGGTATTGCAGAATTGCTTATAGTATATAAAGGGTGTTTGGTCACATGATGAAAGAGGGATCATCAGTGAAAATGCTTATAGTTTACTATGATTTCGGACGGTGGCTATATCTTTGGTCTGTAGAGATTTATGGTACTTTATACCGTGTTTGCGAATGGATTTATCATTTACTGATTCGACTTGGAGTAGACTATGTTATATCATGTTGGAAATTTCTTTTATATACCTACTTGTGAAAGAGCTGAGGCTTGAGGTGGAAAATGCATTATAGATCGTGGGAATGATTTTCTGTCGAAATGGTATATAACCCTGTCGAGTAATACTAAAAGCCTATGTAAAACTCTAAATCCCATCGTCGTCATAATACAGCAAGGTAGTCATGGACCAAATGCGTCAAAGATTTAAGTGTCATACCCCAAAGGTAACAGTGCAAGACATGAGCAGATAAGATCGCATTGCAGGTATACTGGTGAAATTGTTCTCGAGTCATCAAATCATCAAATCGTAAGCGGGTTCAAAGAGAGCAGGGTATTAGAACTCTAGGGATTTTTGCTGTTGGCATCGGCTTCCTTTTGCAGATAGGCCTGTATCGCACCGACTTTCGCATTTTCGCTCAAAAGATAGTTAAATAGTCGCGTCAGAGCCCGCATGGCTTCTAGCCAGTCATTTTTGTAGCACAAGTCAAACCCCCGAGAAAACTTCAGATTGAATACTGTCTCTCAACAGATGACGCAGTTTGTCTTCTCTGCCCTCATCTTCCCTTTCATCCCTCTTTCCCCTTCGCCTGATGTACTGGCCCCTGGAACTGTGTCATGTAATCCCATGATTGCCCTGATCTGGAAACGTGCTCAACTCTACTATGTAGCTAGATTGTGAGGAACTAACAATCTCCCTCATCCTCCATCATTCCACGTGGCATGGTTAATACTACATATCATTCTCATTGCTTAATGATCAAATAATTTTTGGGTAAAAACAAAGGCGAACGAAGGGGAAATGTATGCATAAACATCCATTGCTGTGTAGCTAAGACATCAGTGGGAACCGGGAAACAACAACTTCGTTGTTGGAGTTTAAAACCTCAACAGAAGAAAAATCATCCTTGAACACGGCTCTCCAGAGCTTGGTATCTGGTACATCTACCCTCGAATTAGCAAAGCAAGCTAGGCAGTGTGTAAACTTCCTATAAGGGTTACTTACTATAGGGTTTCGGCATGGAAGTGCGACAATCGATGATTATCCAATCTCTAAGCCACCCGTTTTCAATCCATGGCGTGTAAATGCCGCTCCCCACGAATCTTCCACAGTGGGCTTCAAGTCTATCACCATCCCGTAATAACTCAATGCCCCAACCAACCTGGGTGATTCTGAAGTCGATCCTTCCAAGCCCATCACCCGACCATTCGCTAGACACATTTGTGGAAAACCCGAGAACATCATGTAGTGAACGATAGAACTCATCCTGATATGTAGCTTCGAGATGTCTCTCGACAGCTCCAGTACCAACTTGTTTTCTGGAAGATAGATTTCTTGGGGAAAACCTCCTCAATACCTCTTCAGACAAGGCCATGATATTGGGATATCGATCAATGGGAAACGGGACTGTTGAAGCAGTAAGGTAATGCTCAACGTACCTAGTTAGATTAGTAGAGTTCAAATTTAATATAATGAAACAGGAGGTCACCTACTTTTCGTGTAGTCTTGAGGGGAATATGCAAACAACGTCGAGACCTTCCAAATCTAGCGCCTCAGAGTGCAACCACCCGCTCTCGTAACAAAGCCTAATTCCTTCATGTCCTAGATCACGAGATATGCTGCCGTTTACTAGAACTTTTCGGAGCACATCTGCTGCTTCAACAGTGAGGTTCTTTCGGTTTACGAAGGACCGTTGGACTGGCGCCTGCGCAAGATAGTTGAATGCCTTGTCTTCATTGTTTAGCAATTCAATGATGTGGTGCTTTTGAACCAGAGCGATGTCTCCATGTTTAATATCCGATCGATACGCCTGCGATACACTTCATGAGTATTTGTTGAGGTAGGGAAATAAATGTCAAGACTGACTTTCTGTATCATACCAAGGACGCCATCGACTGCTCCCGGATGTCCGTTAGTCAAGCCGAATATGTAATCCTTTGCGTCATGATGCAGTGGTAGAACACGCCAGGGGGCACTACACTTTCGTTGTATGACATCATCGAATTCATTGCGTGTATAAAACAGCCCAATGCGAGGTGAATGTTCAATATTCGACACAGATATTGAAACGCGCTGTTGGATGCCAAAGTACACAGGTGTGGTGCCAATACCATAGTTAGGACCTTCCCTAGGGCTGCCGTATGCGGTAAACAGGCAAACTCTTGGTCCGAATCCGCGGCCGCTCTGGGTCTTGACGAAACCCAACCAAAGATCAACATCACCAAACGACGCTTGGCTTTCGTCAATTATGAAGACAATATCGTCGGTTTGCAGAGTATCTGCAGTGATAAAAGGGTAGCCCGCATCTCCGGCCTTGCGAACAAGGAAGTTAGTACACGAATGATCAACTCCGTGTGGCCATCTATAAATTATAACCGATGGCCTTTGCTGTTGACGGTAATACTCGTGGAGAAGTCTGGCAAGTGTTGTTTTCCCGGAGGCCGGAGTACCTCGCACGTGCACGACGGTCTCTTCATCTAGTATCCTGGCCAGCTCCTGAACGGTTTCAGTTCGGGGGCATTGCGGGTCTGCCACATCATTAGTCCGTGATAATCCGGCAACGAACATACGGCGCCCCCATATGGCGCTCCCTTCGCCCTCCTCCAAGAGAAAAGAAACAAGGGATATAAACGTACCCATGGTGGTCTTAGAGGGGCGACTTGGTGGTGGTCGACCAGACGGCTGACCAGTCGAGGAGCGGCCAAGAAAGCTTTTGAGGATTTCCATTTTGCGTAAAAACTCAGGAGCTGGAATATGGAGTTCCGTGTTGATTGAATAGGAAGGTAGAACGTAGAAGGAACGGATGGGAAAGGACCCATAATTAGATCAAGGTGTGAAGAGGAAAGAAGAGAAGACGGAGGGATACGGCGGACTATAACGGCCAGTATTGGAATTCAAAATCATTGGTAATTTATGGTTTGACCGCTCAGGTTCCCGCTTCCCATTCTAATATTTTACATATTTAGAGGCCTCCAGACCTTTAAAAAACATTTATTTCTGTAAGATAGAGTTATTTTATAGGTTTCTGTATATTCTAGTATATATAGAAATATATTCAAAGGCTTTAAAATCTATAAAAATATATAAATTATTAAAATACTGAGCTTTTTTAATTTTTAAAGGTATACTACACTGTAAAGTTTTTTAATAATATAATATATAAATTGATTAGCTAGTTCTTTACTGCTTACAGGTATTCTACTATATTTAAATATATACTGTTTACAGAAAGTCTAATTTTCTTTATTAATGTTATGGGACCAAGGCCCTATATAAAAGCTTGGCCTCAGGCACCGAATCGACACCTGAGGCCTCGCTTGCAATGTATTAGTCATCAACACTCACTTAGCAATATTAGTACAATAAAAGGATTTTTGGCAGATAGAAGGAATAGCTCTCCAGCTATTTCTTTTTATTCTAAGATATATTTAAATTGAAGTAATCTATTTAACCTTTAATATTAAAAATAGCTTATTTTTATAAAGTCTTAAATGGAGTCCAACTAGATATATAAACAGAATAGACAATATTTTACAGAAAACTATACAATTAGTACCACAATATAAAAGTCTTAGACAGAGCCCAACTAGGTATATAAACAGAATAAACAATATTTACAGAGAACTATACAATTAACTTACTTTTATAAAATCTTAAACAGAGCTTAACTAGATATATAAACAGAACAGACAATATTTACAGAGAACTATACAATTAGTATTATTGTATAAAAATTTTAAACAGAACCCAACTAGATATATAAACAGAATAAATAATACTTACAGAAAATTATATAATTAATACTACTATATAAAAGTCCTAGACAGAGCCTGATTAGATATATAAATAAAATAAATCATTAAAAAAAATATTGGAACAATAGAATAAATAAATTTAAAAGTATCAGAATTATTAATAATATCTATAATAATATATAATAATAAAAATATATAACTTCTTCTACAGAAATTAATCTATATCTAAATAGAAATAGCAAAACAGAAATAAACCTTTAATAAATAGATTAGTAAATTATAAAAATATAATACAGTCTTAACAGCTGATAATAGAAAGAAATCTCTGTATCAGTATAAACTATATTTAAAACCTTAACCTCAGTATCTGAATATAGAACTATTTAATAGAGAAGATAAATATAACTATAAACTATTTAAACTGAATATATATATAAAGATAATTATTAACAGAGATTACTACTCTACAGATTTTAAATAAGTTTTTTATATCTATAGCTATTTATATAGACAGGCAGCTTAACAGATCCTTCTATAGATCAGCTTCCAGAACTCAGAGACTGTATAATTTAAAAATTTATTTATAACTATAGATAAAGCTTTCAGAAACCCCAATATTCAGAGAAAAGCTCTGAACTAGATTAATATAATAAAGCAAGAATAGACAGAATTTAAAAAATTTTTAAATAATTTTAATAAAACCTTACTTTAAACAGAAGGTCAGAACTGATTAAATAAACAGAAAAAAGCTATACTGGATACTGTAGTAAACTAGAAGATTATTAAAAAATTAATTAAAATCTTATAAAAATTTATTTATAAAGATTACTGCAACCAGTTATACTGTATAAATTATAATTTAAATAGAGTCTCTTTCTTTATTAAAAAAAGCTATATTTATATTTTTTTAATACAGCAGGAACTGAGTCCAGAATTAATAGAATAAAAACCTATTAAAGTAGCTACTATATAACAAGCTCTATAAATATTTTTCAAGAAAATATAAAAAAGATAAAAAACAGAAAATTATCTCTGCTATAAATATAAAAACTATTTAATTTAACAGTATTTTTTTAAATCTACTGTACAACCAATAAAAACAGCTATAGCAATAATTATTCTATAAAAATAGAAAAATCAGAATAATAATTTGAATAAAGACTCAGATTTAAAAAAAAAAAAAATCTAATATAAAGTTATATATCTAAACAGAAAATTCTAATTAAAACTGAAAATAATTAAAAAAGTTTTAAAAAAAAATATATATCTGTACATCTTTTTTTATTAAAGACTATTATTAATCTTACTGTAGTTATCTATATATTTATTAATTTAAAATATTTAATCTACAGTATTATCAGTAAAATATTTATTAAGAAAAACAATCTATTAATTATTAATATTGACCCTAGACCAGTATAAAAAATCTCAGATAATAAAATATCTATTTATTCTATTATATAAATAAAAATAAATATTAGTCTCTATACAGAAAAAAAAATATATTTTTATATAATACTAGATAGTCTTAGATATAATTTAATTCTGAAGAAAAACTGGCTGTTTTATTATAATAGAGTTCTGGAACTGGGCTGAGAATAACTATTTCTATATATAACTAGATCTAGATTAAAAGATATACTACACCTGCAATATATAAATATAAAATCTTTATCTATTATAAAAACAGAGTTTAAAGAATATCTATAGAAAAAGTTTAAAAAAAAAGTAGAAATATTTACAGCTTTACTAGTTAATATCCAGAAAGTTTTTTAAATAAAAAAGTCAATTAATTCTAGTATAATACTTTCAGATTACTACAAAGATTTTTTATTTTTTTTTTAGTCTAAAAATACAGAGAAATTACTATTTTATAGAGAAAAAGGTATTGATTATAAAATTAAATTTATATATTCAGATAGAAAGAAATCTGAAGTTCTATAGAGACTTTTTTACAGTATATTATAAAAAAAACTGACTGTTTTACAGTCAGAATTAATTAAATTATTAAAAAAGAACTTTATATAAGTCAGTTATTTACTAGTATTAACCTCAGTATTTTTTGTACAGAAATCAGAAAAAAAATTAAAATTTTATATAGACTACTGAATACTCAATATAATTTTTAAAAAAAACTAGTATTTATTGCCCTTAATCTACAAAATACTGAATCAAATTGGGAAGATAAAATAGTTTATTAAACTAGATATATTGTCACCGGCGCCTATCTTAGCCTGGCACACCGGACCGCAGGAGGTCCGCAGGGTTGCCAAGGCATTCGGGAACCGATTCCCGTAATGATGTCATACACGGGAAATCCCTTATTTAGAGAGACTACCCGCTTGACCCCTAGGAGGTCAAGCGATCAATTCTATTCATCTACATACCCGTCCCTCAACTCCTTGTATCACCAGTGCGTAGCAAGCAGTCCGCAGGCGTATCGCAGGCGTCCCGAACTCCTCGATACTTCCATTTAAGGGAACCAAGTGCCCGAGCCAAGACCTCCGTGGCTGCCCCCTTTACATATATTATCTGTCTTTTATAAAATCTATATTAT